>VXCM01004233.1:0-77749 GCA_014773175.1 Lucifuga dentata
TGGATTATGTTACTGATTACATTTTTTAACAGGTAATTAGTACTGGATTACATTTTTAAATTAACTCTCACAACCCTGGTTATTGGATCCACATGCTGATTGATTTAAAGTAATGCCTGTAACAATATTCCTGTAAATGTTCATTTATAAAGAGATGAGCTGCTATTTATGATGTGAACTGTCATACTGAAATGACTTAAGTTTTGGTCATCCCCCCAAAAGAAAAAAAAATCTCACTCCAGAGTATTCCAAAAAAGTTGGCAGCACTGCATATACATTTACACACATATTATGTTATAGTACCAGTCTTGTTTATTACTGTTCCCTATAAATATTTATACTCACTAATATTTTCCTTTTTTTCCCAGCCTTTATATTTTGCAGAAGCCATGAAAATCTTTCTAAAACAAGACAGGTGCTGTTAATTCAATCGCTTATCAAACTCTGTAGCTGTTGTGACACAAAGTTAATTTGCTTTAAGGCAGCCAACCATTAGATACATAGTGGACAGATAAAAAGGGAAAATCCTGCCTCTGTGTTGTCTATATCTATATATATAGATATGTAGATATAGTGAAAAGCCCACAGAGACATGATTTTCTAATTTTTTTTTTTTTTTATTTCTTAGCTTGCAATAAAAATCAAACTGATAAAGAAAACCACACTTCTACCCTGCACTGTTGAAAAAATCTCTCTTTATTAATGATTTACAAAAGGCTAAACATGGAACCATTTAAATGATTCAGTTCATTTGAAACCTAAAAGGATTGTGGGAGGAGAGGACACATCAGTTTGTACAGGTCAGAACAGCATTTCATCATGTAAATTCTGTCTTTTTTTTTTTTTTTTTTTNTTTTTTTTTTTTTTTTTTAAAGTGGAGGCTCCTGGAGAAAATAATATCCACACACAGGATGGAGTCACGCAAACAAACTGCAGAAAATAAAAACATCAAAGACATTTAACATCACTTTTAAGCCCAGGGACAGTGGAAATGCTTTAATTTTCTATAGCAGTAGATTAATAGTGGGGAATGTGATACTGGAAATATTGTGTGTTTGTGTGTGTATATATTTCTATTTTTTGTTCTATCACCCTGAAACTGGTCTGAACACCTGAATTTGTATAAAAATGAACACGTTCCTGTCGCTTATGCTCATAAATTCAGCTTACCACAGTATGAGAGGTCCCAAATGAAATCAGTTTCTAACAGATACATATTTAATATTTAAAACTATTTGTGCAAGTACAGGTTTTTCACAAGGTTCTAAAATAAATATCTAGAAAGCAAACAAAGGCTTAAAATCGTTCAACTGTATTTTTTTTTAAACCAGAATTAAATTTCTTTCCTTAGTTATTCTGTCTTGAATGCTGCAAAAACTGCCTGATTCAAATAACAAAATGAACAAAGTTTTATTTGAATGGGGGGGGGGATAAACACCTAAAATATTAATCTCTGTTGACAGCAGGGACTAGTTTGGCAGATAGTTGTTCTACATATTGAAACTACGGGAAAATTCCCTGTTGGATCTTCTGTCACATTAGTTTGTCAGTTTTTTTTAGTAGCTCTGCGGGTTTCTACAGTAGTAAAGAGTGAGACAGAGTGAGACCCAAATATTTACAGTAACATTGTGCACTTAAAGATCCTTTTCTGTATGGTAAGATCCTCCACAGTTTATGTAAAACGTCCAAAAAAGAGAAAAAACAAACCCATGCCTGCTTGCTATGGAATGAAATAACAGTGTTTTCACTCACTGAGAATTTAATTTAAGGAAACGAGGAAAAAAAAAATTGGTCTGGAGTTCAACCTCGAACATTTATGCCGGCAAGAAGGAATTATAAGTGTGAAAACATGACGCCAAAGAAAGAGCATAAAATAACACCGTAAAATTGTTCATGTTTCAGTAAGCTATTAAAAAAAAAAAAAAAAAAAATCTAAAATGAGCATAAATCTTTCTCCATCCCGAGCCCAAGAACCATTTTACAAACAAAAATATATCCCCTTTGTTGTGACTCTCAAATTTTTGTCTCTTGCTAGATACAATTAAAACTTTTTACAGTGCTTTACTTTATCATTATATATCTTTGACAGACCTTAAAGGGGAGGAGGAAATTTTGAAGTCATAAATGTCTCTCCTATTAAACCATGTAGCTATGGCGAAAGGGAGTGTCCAGTTATTCAATGATTTGAAAAACAAAGAGCACAAAGCGGAGGAGGAGATGGTCAGTCATAGGAAAGCAAGTGGCGGCTCTCTCCACGCGGTTTTTCCCAGGAGCATCTTAACGGTAACATGGCGTGGGTGATGTTAGCGTTAAGGTGGCGTCGGGAAGCGAACGGCTCCGGTTTCACTGCTTGGTGTTGAGCTCGTTCTCCAGCTCCATCAGTTTGCGTGACGCCTTGACCTTGTTGGAAACCTCCTTCCCCTGAGAGAAGAGACGCTGGCGCTCCTTGAAGGTCAAACTCTCCGGAGCTCCGCTGGGGATCGAGTTCTCCTGCTCCTGACTGCAACACAAACACACACAAAAACACACACTTCATTTCTGGGCCTGGTAATAAGGCAAATAAGTAGTTTTAATCAAAATAAGATGCCACTTTTTTTAAGTTATCCTGATCATTTGCATTTAATAAACTGACTTCTTGTTAAGTCCCACCCCTCCTTTACTCATCTGTCAAAGTTTTTGACTGAAACAAACACACCTTTGCATGATGTGGGTGAAGAAATGGAGACATCAAAGCTACATGCATGTAAACTCATGATTTATACTATGATCATTCGATTCTCCTGAATATAAAGCGTAGGATTACAATCAGTAGCTTAACATTGGTTAAAAGTTTTAGTAAAAATACATACAGTATATTGTGCTGAAATAATACTTAGATCTTGTTTTTATAGATCTTTTTATATATTGATTTGCCGTTGCTCAAAATGATAAATGGCTACCACCACTGCACCTTCCATTTTCTGCAAAGGCTGTTTTTGGGTGAAATATTCCTTTAAATAAGAGAAAAAGTGTCTCACCCTTTCGTCCACTTGTCTCGCAGGTCCTTGTAGACTTCTCCTGATCCTACAACTCCTGACGAGTTTCCAGTGTACGAGTTAAATCCTGTAGGTGGTTCCGGGTCACGGCAGACAGACAAAGACATTAGTCAGCATCGTTCATCCAGTTTGTGTCGTCAAAGAACAATCAGCCAGAAGCTGCTGGGTTTAAAGCTGTGAAGACTTCATCACGTTTAATCATTTTTAGCTTAGTTACTGTAACTTAAACTTTACAGATCAAGCAGTTTTCTGTTTGCAGCACCCAGCAGCTTCTCTGGGCTGCATCGCTTCAGTTCCCACAGACCAGCAGAAGAAAGCCAGAAAGTGCTAGAGAAGCGTTAGGCAGAAAAAAATTAGGTTTGATTAAACTACAGCAGCGGCGAGGAGAGAAAGAGCGTTAGGAAGCTGTTAAAGGGTCATTCCAAAGCAGCAAAGTGGTCTGTGGACACGTGGGACGGGCTCTGAGGTCAAGTTCACCATCAAACACGTCTGACTGCTGACGATCTGAACCCAGTTTGTCCTGAAGGATCTCAACATTTTTGTCACAAAGGAATAAATGTGAATTTGGTGGCTAAATGTTGGAATTTGTTGTCTTTTTCTTTTTAATTTGACTTTTAATTTACATCTATCAATGAACTGATATGAAAACACGGTAACGATCAGAGTTACTTTGATATTTTAGACGGAAACCAATTCACAAATTTATGATGTATTTTGAAAACACAAACACCGGGTGATACTGGACTCCATCAACAGCATCGTCATGAAGAGGGGAATCCCGACCTTTGACCCCTAAAGGAGACACTAATTAGTTGGCTCATTGTCCCTGTGTCTTTCCTGATTCTTGACCACATAGCCGCATCATCCAGGACTGGATCAGACTCAGCCTGGACCAAAAATCTGTCAGACCAGACCAGACCAGAACTGTAGAAGAGGACCTTAATGTGTTACTTTTTATAACTAACAAATCCTTTAACGTCTGAGTTTACTGATTACTTCCTGCTTTCTGGCTGAAGGTGTGTTAATCAGTCAAATCTCAGCGTTTCGCAGATTCTCAGGTTTCAGCAACTTCAGACATAGAATCTGTTAAAGGACCATACCACCCATTTTGCATGTTTGAGCCTAATACATTCAATTTTCCTACATGTAACATTACTAACAATCATTTCCCAAAGCATACTACTGGAACGGTGAATNATTCAATTTTCCTACATGTAACATTACTAACAATCATTTCCCAAAGCATACTACTGGAACGGTGAATTAAATTTTTTTTCCTACCTCCCAGAGCTCCATTGGTTTCAGTTCATTCTGGTACGCTATTAAAATCAACTTGTTGTTACTTGAAACATTCTTGGGATAGGTAATCCATCATCACAAATATTCAGGGTTTTTTTTAAGTTTTGTAATTTTAGTGTTTAAGCACAATAAAAAGCATGGAGTGAATGTATGTCTCTACCAGGGAATATAGTCCCAAAAGAAGACCTGCATTTATCGAAAAATTTAAATGACTGTGACTTCATAAGGCTGTGTAACTATTAGCAGGAGAAACATGGATTTTTAAGGTGGGAGTATTGCTTGAATATTTGATTTGGAAAGATTAAAAGATTTTGCAAAATATCAGGAAAGCTGAAATACAGTTTTATCCTTTGGGAAATGATTGTCGGTAACACAACGTGTGAAAATTGAATATAATAGGCTAAAACATGAAAAATGGCCGGTATGGTCCTTTAAAATGCTGGAATCACCTTTTTTTTTGGTCTCCTTTACAACAAAGTGCCTTAAAAGCTCAAACATGGCCAGGATGTGTGGTATTTGGCTTCTGCCAGGTGAGACTAGGTAACGCAGAAGTTACGTACCACGCACAAGTGAGAGACTGTTTATGCTAACATGACGAGCAACGTGGTGAGAGTCGGCCACACAATGGCGTCTCTCATGGTGCCTTCTTGACGGCCACATGCTATATGCCTGTTTGCCATCTGCCTTTGCTGGCGTTACAGAAAAGGAACTCTGGTTCTTTTCAGTCATGAGGCTGAACGTGTTAAATTGTCCAAACACTTTAGTTTCACTGTTAGCACAACTTCAACCAGAGAACAGAAATGAGCAGAGTAAGTGTGACGGAGCCTGCAGAGGGTTTTCTTCTGGCATGTGATGGAGAAGAGGAAGCTGAGATGGATCGATTGATTTTCACCCTTCCGATTATTACAAATCCAGCTTTAACTCCGCTTTATTGTGCTTCAAAAACACGAGTCCAAGCGTGTTGTGTGGTTTGTTTTTCTGGTGCTTGTGATGAATGATAACGGGGTTGGTGCAGTTCAGATGCAGACACAGTGACAGTGTGAGAACCGGGCTGGATTCATCGAGCCGGCAGCATCCAGGCTTTTCTCTTGGCTTTATCGAGTAGAAAGCAGCGATCTGTGTGTCGTCTGGGACGCGACCAAACCACAGAAACACAAACTGGCAGAGAATAAAGTGACCGCAGAGACTCAAAGGCCAGAAACATTCTTCTGCAAAGCCAAAGGAGATGGAAACTTATACTTGTGGCACCGCGACTGAAAATTCTTTGGATTCAGAAGTCGTCCGATGGCTTTCAGATTTTCAACAGTTACTCTGCTTCAGCCTTCTTTGAGGCTGACGGCTTTGAAAAGGCGTTTCCTTCGTAGCTTTCTCTACTTCATTCAGCGTCACCATCGTTTCTCTGATTACAAAGCAAGAATATATTGGTTTCGAGAAGAGAAAAGCTTTTCGGAGCTGCCGGCCGACAGAATCGCCCGACTGAATGCACTTTGAGGTTCGTACATCAGGGATGCTAGAGACTCAGGTGCTGACTGGTCACCTGAACCGCCAAAAGCCCTGTGGATTTGTAGGTTTAGTCAAGCCGCAGTGTTAGACAGCTACAGGCAGGAAGAGACTAAATGAGGGACAGCCAATCAGTGGACAACGAGCACACACAACTGAGACGCAGAGGACGAGCAGCAAGTTAACGGACAACGACAGACACGAGCAGCAACGACAACAGACAGAAAACAAAAAAAAAGTGAGCAAAGACAAATTAAATAAAAGGAATAAAGGAAACAGCAGCCTGGTGGAAGCTGAGCACAGGCAGCAAAACAAGCAAAAGACGTCCAGCCGGTTACTGAAGCTGGCAGCCAGAGTGCAGCATTGTGTATCTATGTGTGTGTGTGTGTGTGTGTGTGTGTGTGTGTGTGAGTGTATATATGTGTGAAGGGTAGCGACACATGCAGCTTTCTACTTTTTTTTATTTGTGAGGGGGGTGAGTGGGTAGTTGGGTGGGAGGGGAGGTTAGAGGGACGTTTTCTTGTGTGAGTGAGGAATGCAACACGGCGTTCCCCTGAGATCCTGATTTGTATTTGAAGGTTTGAGAAGCAGCGAGGGGGGAGGAGCTTCAGCCTGATCACCCCGGCCGTGCTGCATCCATGCGGCCGTTTGTCTGTGGCCATTCAAAACGGGACTTTAGAAGTGATGCGTTCAGGTGAGCGATGAGGTCGGGAGACTTAGAAACATTTCGGAAACTCTGACAAACAACCTTCTTTCTACAACACAACGACACAACGTGGTTTAGTCCGCTACATTCCGACTAGCCTTCATTTTCCCCCCTAGGTAAAGTTAGTTTAGGCCGGTCTGAACACGGCAATCATTTCAGGTGTGTTTAGAGGTGGTGGTATCGATCTGGTTTGTGGTCTTTAGATGATCCGCATTATTGTGGAAGTAACTACAGAGCAAAATACCGATCTACTGACTAGAAACTGTAAAACAGACAAGTCTGAAAAAATCTGTTTCAGTCAGATTTAGAGAATTTAACAATGTAAGTAAGTAATACTTCCAACTACTGTGAAAGCCTGGAGGAAAAACCAAATACAAGTTTTCCCCACTGATTTTTATTTAATTTTGTTTATCCAGTTTTTGAGGGAATTTTCATCAGTTTAATACTCCGACAGGGACCAATTTGCTCATAAGTATTTACTTTTACTCAAGTATAATATGTACTGCAGGACTTTTATTGGTAGTGGAGGTACTTTGTGAAATGATTTGAGTAAATATACAGTATGAAGATTCTCAGTCCTCTCATTTAGACAGGAGAACTTTAAAATTAGAAGTTTAATATTATTTGAAATTTGAAATTTATTCACTGTTTGATACTTAATGCATTTTACTACATGCATTATTAAAAAAAAGTTGGAATAATATATATATCTTTATTTTGAACTGAAGTTTTGTTATGATTTGGCACCAAAGTTACTGTAGTTACTGCAGTTTTAACATCCTTCCATTCATTAATTTCTGACTGATGAAGCCATTTGGATGAATGGTGGAACATTTCAGAATTTAAAAAACTTAAATCCAGTTGACCTGACTGAGTTTTCATAAAAAGTGATTTGAGTACTTCTTCCAGTCCTGCAGGTTGGACAGTTTTTGAAAGTAAAGATATCTAAATGCAAAAATTCGAGTTTGACCTCTGCGGCGTTAAAGTGCAGCAGTTGGATCTTCTGGAATAAACAAAGATACACATCTTGACGTAACATTTGGCCTGGATAAGCCATAGGAACTGTTTAGTATTTAGTCTACATTAAAAGAGACGACTTTTGGCCTCATGATAAACGTGATGCTCAAACTGATGTTATCACCATTTCTTTTTTTTAGAGGAATGCACGGCCCAAGTGTGACCTTTATTGTTGCATAGATATAAGATTCTATGAGCCATAACCATGAAGAGCCTCTGCGGCCTGAGTTAAAGCTGGTTTATGATTAACACAGACGCAGCCGTGTGGAAAATACAGAATTGCAGCCAAAACGTCTGGCTCTGGAAGCTGCATTTGAGGGTCTCTCGTGAGGTCGCGCACCACTTGAATATTAAAACAATGAACAGCGACTGTGTGACGTAAATCCGCCTTCATCAACGACTGGAAAGCCGAGAGGCGCTGAGGGTGAACAGCTTTGACAGGTGACTGGCAGAGGAGGCGAGGAATTACCCCAAACGGCTGCCAAACCCTGGCAAGGAGTACCGTGCTCTGAGGTCCGAGGANCGAGGAATTACCCCAAACGGCTGCCAAACCCTGGCAAGGAGTACCGTGCTCTGAGGTCCGAGGAACATTCCTGCCACATATAGTGGAAAAATCTATGCGAGCGATATGTGAAAGACGAGCAAATTAAGAAGTGGGATCCCCGAGTTCAAGACTTCCAATATTATGTATTATATATTAATACATTCAAATAAACATTTAACTAAAAATAAAAAAAATGTTTTGGAAAATGGCTGTCAATGACGTAACACTATGCACATTTTATTTATTGGGTTCAAATATACAAACTCACTGGTATGTTCCTTTAAGACTTTTTAAACCAACAGAATCCCCTTTAAACAGCCACAGACAAATCAGACGCTTCTCACTCAACACGCTGCTGCCGTGTGAGTTTCTGCATGTTTACGTAGGAATCAGCTGATCCTTTATTGGATGGTTGATGGACGTGTAAAGCAATGGTGTGTCTCCTTCCCTTAAAGCCAACACCACTAAGCAGGGCCATGGGCAGGGAGGGGGGGCAGGCAGACTGACAACTGGCCACACCCCCCATCCCAAGCAGCAACCAACCAGACACACAGGAGGCGGCGAGCGACAACACCAACAGTACTATGATTGACTCTTGATGGGTCTCAATCTGCAGCAAAAAGTGGTGGCGTGATTATCGATTGCTTATACTGATCACTGGTGCTGATCGATATGATTGGAGGAAGATGAGGAGGAAATTACTGGGAACAGGAAGAGGTGTTCAAACACAAAACTTAACACAAAAAAAAAAAAAGAAAATACAAATATAATTGGATTTGCATGAGGAGAGAGAGGGAAATTTCCACATAAAACAAGTAACACAAAGTGACGGGTGAAGGGAAATCCACGGACAATTTCGATTGGCGACTGCAGGGAAAAAAAACAGGAAAAAGAGGGAGAACAAAGTCGAGGGTGGATATGAAAGATCTAAACAACTTTCTACTGAAAAATAAGGTCAAAAGAAACACAAAACAGCACTAAACCAAGAAGGAGTGGCTAGAAAATGAAGAGATGAGCGGATGAGAGGGAGGTATGGGAGCTGTAGAGGGTGCTAGCGAGCCTGACTCCTCCCTCCTCTCTCCGTTTCTACCTTTAAAGCCTCCTGGGGGGATGGAGCTGGGTTTGGCAGGAAGGGGGGGACCTGTACTGTTGGAGTTGTTGACTGGCGGCTGGAATGAGCCAGACAGGAAGATGCCATCAGAAAGTGGGCGGGGCTTGCGCGCAATAGGCGGCGGCTGAGGCTTGCTGTTATTGGGCGAGGCGGCGGCCGGGAGGTCGCCGTACGATTTCCGGGTCGCCGACAGCTTCACCTGACCTGACTGGCCGCCGCCACTGCCTGCTCTGGTTCCTTCCTTCCCTTCCTCCTCGTCTTCCTCATCGCCCGTGTAGGAGACAAACTTGGCGGTGTAGAGCGTATCGGGGNCGGCTTCCTCGTGCTGCCGGCGCCGCTCGGCCTCCAGGCGAGTGTAGTACTCCTCCTCCTGTCTCCTCTAGGGGAGGGACAACCTGTTAGTAAGCTGCACTCTCATTGGCTCCCACCTCGCTAATGGGCTCTAATTGGCTGTCAGCTATGGATAACAAGGGAACTATTTAACACACTCCACGACACTCATTCTAGCTAGGAAGAGTCTTTTTGGCTCATTGAACTAGTTCTGCACCAGACTAACCGGATCAAACTGGTCCTGGATCTGCTCTAACGGGTCCTTGCTGACTCCAGACCTGACAGGACTGATTTAAACTGGCTGAGTGGGCCGCCATTTTTACCACCATCTCCCCTTCCCTCCACATGCATGTGTATGTATCTGTGTAGGGCTGGTACACAAATATTTAATAATAATATTTTTCTATCAAAATGCCTCAATATGATGCAGTAAAATGACTGTAGTACTGATACTAAAGTACAAAAGTCTTAGGTACCTTTGTTTTCTTTTTAAATATAAATTTTGTCATTGAGTTTTCTACGACGACGTATTAGGGCCATAAACAGTAAGATGAAAAAAAAAAATGAGGAGGGCATTATTTCGAGTTTTAAAACTTGAAAATTTGCCAGTTATAAAAGTCCGTATGCTTATGATAATTTGATGATTTTAAGCTAAAAGCAGAAGTATTTCTTTTTTGCTAAATCCAATGGAAAAGTATAATTTAATGAGGTCATTACTGCAGGTATAGTCACAATGTGAGGTGGTTCCAATTCCCACTTATTATTTTTAAAACTTTTAATTTTTTTTTTAAAATTAAAAACTCGCAAATTTGCGAGTTTAAAAAGTGACAAATTAGTTTTTAAACTCAGAAAAATAATACAGGAGAATCAAACTGCCTGACGTTGTGACTATGCAGTAATGACCTTATTAAATTATACTTTTCCACTGGATTTAGCAACAAAGAAATACTTCTGCTTTTAGTGCAAAATCATCAAATTATCATTAGCATATGATCATTGTACGGACTTTTAAAACTGGCAACTTTTTGAGTTTTAACCTCACAAATTTGCCAGTTTAAAAACTCAAAATAATGCCCCCCTATTTTTTTTCATTTCATTTTTTTTAAAATCTCAGATTTCCATTTTTTTTTTTTAATGTATCCTTTGCACAATACTGCAGCAGTGAACCTAAACATCTGTGCAAAGAGTAAATATCTTATGCAGTTTTCTTTTTTGTAAAACTGGATTTTTTTTAAAAGAAGATACAGTATTTATTTTTAGTTTTAAATAAGTAACAACTCAAGATCCCCCCCCAGATAATTAAAGGAGGGATATAAAATTCTCTTGTTGATCGATACCCAGCCCTACAAATGTTCTGTATGTGTCAAATGTGCCTGGGTCTTTGTGAGCCTAAGTTATTTGGCATGTGTGTGTGTGTGTGTGTGCGTGTGTGTTGGATTCATTTCTCCATGGCTAAAGCCCTACCTACATCCTAAACACACAGGAAAGGCCTGTGATGTCACATGAACTCCTGGTTTTCTGGGTTTTGCAGCCAGTTGATCCTGGTCAGATAATCTCAGTCTTGCTGCTTCTGATGTCAAAGTATCTTCTCATTTTCTGGTCTCGTCTCATGTGGGTCTGTCGTGGACTAAAAGTCGCCAAGATCCTGTATAAAGTTTTTGCCCAACGTCTACCGCTGTGGCTATATCCAAGCTGCTTGTGTTCTGGAGAAACTGGGAGGGATTAGTGGGTGTGTGGGTTTGAATGAGTGAGTGGGTGGGTCTCTCAACATGTATGGAGCTGAGGGGTGGTATAAGGGCGGGTATAGTTCCCCCCCATTGTNCATTGTGTGTGTGTGTGTGTGTGTGTGTGTGTGTGTGAGTGAGAGGGGGTGGGCAGCATTCCTAAATATGGTTTCTGAAGCAATGCTGGATGGATGGAATGAATAAATTAAATAATAAACCTCACAAAATCATAACTGCTTCCCAACTGAAGATGAATTAAAAAAAAAACTTAAATTTCCTGACGTACATTGACAACAACCAACAACAGCACAATGGGTCTCANCGGGGTGGGGGGAAGGGGGGGGTGCACAGGATGAGGACATGCAGTTGGACATTTTTTCCAATAAATATTAAACAGCATCAGGATAATCTCTGCAGTTACAATCATCATCATCCTCAACAAATACACACACACACACTTAATTTTTAAGGAAAAATGCTTGTGAAATATTACATGATTTTTCTCCCGGCTTAACTGTTAAACAGTTTTAAAGGGGACATATAAGTTTTTTTTTTGCTATTTTCCTTCAGTTTTTATAGTGTAATATAGTAGGTAGGTGTGTGTTGAACGTTGTTGACAAACATAGAAATGCATCCAATAAGACGAACCAAAAGGTCCCGAACTGACCTGAAAGCTTTATTTTTGATCGGTCGATTATTGCTGTAACGTGTTTATATCAACATGTCACATGATTTTACGCACCTACACGTCTGGTCAGACATGCCCACGTAGTACACCAATAGTGAGCGAGCGCTTGGCTGGCATATGTGTTTCATAGTCTGTGGGTCTTACCAGCCAGCCAATCAGAACATTTCAGGCTTTAAAGGACCATACTGGCAATTGTACATGTTTGAGCCCAATAAATACAACTGACAAGCAATTTTCTAAACGTCTACCGTCTATTTTAGTTAGTCATTTTCCTGTAAATTTTCCAAATCCCTTAATCTTTCAAACTCAAATGTTCAGGTCATACGTCCAATTTAAAATTCAATGTTTCGCCTTCTAACAGTTATGCATGATTGTAGAAGGCACGGTCATTCTAATTTCTCAGTAAAAGCCGTCCTCTCCAGGGACTATATTTCCTGGCAGAGAAATACATCGTCTTCCGTGCAGCTCCATGTTGGATCAGTTAAATAAAGTTACTTTGACAAAAAACCTAATAGCTATAATGTTCGCTGTGATGGATTACTTATCGCAAACAGGTTTTAAGACTCTACAAACAGATTTTAATAGTGTACTGGATTGAGCTAAATCCAATGGCAGTCTAGGAAAAGACAATTCTGAAATTTAAAGTAGCATATTTTGGTAAATGGTTGTCAGTAATGAAACCCAGATGTGGATTGTATATACATTAGGCTCAAACATGCAATGATCGCCGGTGTAATCCTTTAAGAGACTGTACAGAAAACAGCCCGTTTTCACTCAGTGTGCACACTGATGCTGCATTAAGAGAGGGCAGAAGTTGATCAAGGTGTTTTAGCACATTAAAAATTTTATGAGTTCTAAATGGACCCATGAATTAAATTTACAACATAGAAATATATATTACAATATGTCCCCTTTAAAGTCTCCTCTTGGTGAGATATGTTTGAATTTCGTACACTTTACAATTATATTGAAACCTACACAGCTGGACAAAAACCCCTAATTGCGGGCTTTCTTATTCAATCAATAATAATGATTAAGAATGTTTGGGTTTGTTTAAATGGTGTTAGAATAAATTCAGAATCTATCCTATTGGATTTTTAAACAACCAGCAGTCTGACAGTAATAACAGTTCACAGAACAAATGGTGAATCATGGTGAAATTCATGGAAACACTACAATGACAAAAAACACTGAGTGTGTGTGATTTAACACAGACAGATGGATGAGACCACTGGTCATTTAAAAACCCAAAGCACAAAAACGATCAGGTGAAAATCAATATTTCTAATTTCTCTGATCGTAATATATTATTGCATACATGCTGCTTTTCTATGTAAACTGAATAGATCAAAGCGACTCATCACAGCATGTATAGTTTCTAGGGGTAACATGATATATTGAAGCTTTATTGAAGCTAGTAAATATCACCTGTCTGACAAAAAAAACTTCTGTTCATTTCAAGTTGACAAAGCTATATAAACTATTTAAATGTTAAACTTTTGACTCAAATAATGTTGATTAGAAGTGGTACCATGTAGTACCAGTAATAGTAAAAGTAATGGGATGGCTGCTAAGAAAGCATAAAAAAGTTTGGTCTAAATAATGTTTCAGAGACTTTTTCACACAAAGAAAACTGACAAAAACACTGAATATTGGTGATATTTTGAGGATGATTCAGTGAAAAACTACTATCCTCCAACAAACCTGAACAGATTATTTTCTTCTTCTTCTGTCCTGTCTTGACTTAAGAAATTAAAGGGCTCACACAGAACTGACCACAAAAGCTTGCAAATCTGTGATCATTAATTTTCTTAAAACAAAAAAAAGACATATCTCGCCTCACACTGACAGACAGACAGACAGACCTTCTCCTCCGCCTCTCGTTTGGCTCTCTCCTCCTCCCTCCACCTCCTCTCCTCCTCCTTTGCTCGCTCCTCTGCCTCCCGCTTACGGATCTCTTCCAGCTGCTGCTTACGCCGTCGCTCCTCATCCTGCAACTGATCGCCCACGCACAGAGGATGCCGCAAGGCGAGCAAGTACAGGCACACACGAAAACATGAAAACAGTTATTACCACATTAACGGCAGCGTGATTCATATACCATCTCTGAGCAGGAATCCATATCTGACGGCCCTTTTTAATGTCTTGGACGCTAGCGTACACCGCCACATTGTCTTGAGGAGGTTTGGATCTGTCTCATGAAACTGCTCCTGAGGGGAGGAGCAGTGTGCACTGCAACCACACAGCACAGGCGGACGCACTGCAGAACATGCAAACACCAATAACATGCGACAACGACAGCAAGCACGGCCCCTCTTTCAGCTACTTAAGGTGCACTTGATTTAATTTAATATGCATTTAAGGTTCCACTGAGGGAAAAGAGAAAGGCTAAATCAAGTTTGCCTGTAAGTAACTGCAAGCTGTGGGCTGCTGAAAATATATTCTGATAGTATTATGGTCAAATATCCAACACAAACCCAAAGGAATATGATGAAACACAAAACAAACACACCCTGTCCACAGGCTGGACAGTGGTTATTGAAACATAAATAGGCTCAGCTGGACACACACAAATGAATGAATGGATGGGTGGATGGATGGATGGATGGATGATGGAAAGATGGATGGATTCATGGATACCACAACACGTTGATGCAGCCCTGCGCAGGCAGCGCTGGCAGCTTACAGGACTGACACACTCATGCGTGGATCTTGACCTGGACACCCCCTGTGATGCATTCAGCCATGCAGGCGCCACCTCCATATGCACTCAAAACATCACTGCTGATTAAAAACAAAGAAACACACCAAACGCAGCTCTACAACTTCTGCGTGTACGAACAGGCTCGGTTTGTCACTGCGGCTTTTAGGTTCTGGGAAACACTGAGATTTTAGCCCTTAAGGGTCAAATGTAATGTCTGTTTTTACGTTATTCCTTTGTTTAAAAAGAAGAATAATTTAGACAGTAACAAACTGTAGAATAACTTTTTAATTGCTCTCCCAAAACAGGAGTGGTAAAGATAGTCAAATTTCGGAGATGCCCAGCTTTTCGGAAATGAATAGAATTATCTAGAACTGACCACGCTGTGGCGCTGTAAGACAGGGGAAGCTATTAGGAGATGAGTGTCCAGAGAAAGTGTTTTACATTTTGGTATTGATGTGTATTTATTCATTGTGTTCTTGCTCCACATTTAGCTTTTGGGTGCCAGATGTTTCTTTTTCACGTTGTTTGATTTATTTTTTAATATGGTGTGTTATGATGAGCTGCTCTAAACAATTTCCCCTAGAGGGATAAATAAAGTTGTATTGAATTGAATTGAACTGCAGCTGGCATGAACACATCCCTCCACCAGGGGGCAGACATGGTTTTCCTGGCTCCTGGTTTGAACAAGGGCACTTTAAATGTCTACAACTTTATAAAGAATGGTTTAATTTGAACAAAAACAGACGTGCAAGTTCAAAATATATAAATGGAGCTTATTGCGGGAAAAAATCAATTTCACTGAGTCTGAATTCATGCTACAAAACAAAAATTGTTTTGTTTGTTTTATGATTCTTCTTTTTAAGTTTTGTTTGCAGTTTTGGCCAGCTCACATAGAAACTACTGACTGATTGTGACTTTGAATGGATTCCACTCACTATAACAAAATATGCCCAGCTTGAATACAGGTGAGATCTGATCTGATCTGATTTTATCTCATCCTATCTTATCTTATCTTATGCAGCAGGCTTGTTTTCAATCCCACAGCAGTCGTTTTGAGTGGACAGAGAGATGTAGAGCGACCTCAGCCAAACAATATCAAGCATCCCAGGACGGCCTCTCCATGACTGGCTGCTCCTTCAGCTAATCATGGCTCAGCCCTGCCACCAACCCGGACCCAATCCCAATGAAACGTAGTCCAAATGCGTGGAAGTGGGGAGAGACAAATAAGGAAACACGGGCGAGTGGGCAACCCAGACAGAAAACAGGAAGTGATGTAAGGTAGGAAGAGGATACTCCTTGTTAACAGGAAGAACATACCAAATCTAGAACAGAGATAGCTGGGACAGCAGTCTGCTGCTAAAGAGAAGAAGAGAATAGAGCGTGAGAGAGGGAGGGGTGATAGATGGCAAAAACAGAAAAAAGATAGGAAGGAAATACCCAAATTCAGAAAAAGAAGGTGTGTTTTCAAAAAAAGAAGGAGCAAGGTAACGGAAGGAGAAAACTGAGTAAAGTAGAAAAGAGAGAGGAGGATGAAGAAGAGGACATAATGAAAACATTACTTTCTGAGTTTCTTTCTGATTAGTGTCAAAGAACCTGTTAAACCAACACGACTGCATCCACACACACACACACACACACACACACAACACTACATCCTCACACATCCAGTCGCNCGACTGCATCCACACACACACACACACACACACACACAACACTACATCCTCACACATCCAGTCGCATATCAATACATCCAACCATCACCAACCACAGCTCAATATTTATTTACAAGAAAAATAACTGGAAATTTACTGTTTTTATTTTAAATACTTAAAAAACTGCTGGTCATGTCTCTTCAAAATCTGGGTCAAAACTCAATTGTGAACATAAATCTGCAGTTCAAATATTTTGCAGTTTCACATTTGTAACAGGTAGAATGTACCAGTGGACTGATACTGAACGGCCTCCTGTTGCTGCAGGAAACAACCTTTATTTATTTATTTATTTTTTTATGAGGTGGAACATCAAATCCATGTGAAAATTACTTCAATATGCTAGTTTATTTATTTTTGGGTGAAATCTGTTTTACGCACATCCAACCACCACACTTATCCACATGCCACAACAAGCTATAAACACACACACACACACACACACCCCTAACCAACTCCACCTCCATCCATCTGCTACGTCCAGGTTGAACAAANCACACACACACACCCCTAACCAACTCCACCTCCATCCATCTGCTACGTCCAGGTTGAACAAATCCAAGTCATACCTCAATGCACTCGGACACGCCCGTCATACTCAGCCACATCCTGCTACATCCACCCATCCAAACACACACACACACACACACACACACACCCCACACACAGCTACATATAAATATTAGGAATGTCATCCTGAATAAGAGTTTTAAGTCAAACCACTTGAAGGAAGAATTAGAAATTTGCTAAAGCTAAATTTGAGCCTTTGATATTTAGCGGCTGTTTTTGGTGCCGTCACACTTGTAGCAATCATACAGATGTTCTAAGTTCTTAGTTCCGTCCTTCTTCGTTTGTAACTACACAGTTTTTCATCAGTTGATCTAAATCAAATAAAGAACCTGCACCTTAAAGGACCATACCATCCATGTTTGAGCCTAATACATTCAATTTTCATACATGTTATGTTACTGACAATCATTTCCCAAAGGATAAAACCATATTTCAGCTTTCCTGATATTTTGCAAAATCTCTTAATCTTTCAAATCAAATATTTAAGTGATACGCCTTAGAAATTGATGGTTCGTCTGCTAATAGTTACACAGCCTTATGAAATCATGGTCATTTAAATTTTTTGATAAACAAAAAAAAAAGTTTTGGTAAACGCAGGTCTTCTTTTGGGACTATATTCCCTGGTGGAGGCATACATTCACTCTGCACTTTTTATTGCACTTAAATGCTAAAATAACATAACTTCTAAAAAAAAAAAAGATCCAGCAATAACTAAAGAATGATACATTTTTATGTTAAACAATTTGCCTACTCCTTGCTGGATATTTTACTTGTAGCCGACATTGAAATGTTATCAAAATTTAATTTTTTATCACTCACAAACTATATGTGTGGAAAGCTGATCAGGAGAAATGACACACTGGAAACTTTCACGATCACAATTTTGTTTCGAAAACTTTGAACACATCAACACCTCAAAGTTGTAGCCTGTAATATTAAAAATCTCACATATTAATTTATCTGTACGATGTGAATGCAGCATTAACTACAGCCTTGTCTGCCCAACAACCTCCCCCCCCACCCCGTCCACCCTTCCAGCCAATCAGATTTAAGCAGCTCAGCATGGCAAAGCGATGACAGAAGCATGTTGCAGATGCACATTGCAGGACATTCATAGTGGGAGTGTTGCCATGGGGAATCAATTTTCCCCTTCTCGCATTTGAAAGCCGACACTGTTTTTCCCCCCATCAGCTCAGTTTCCTGTGGCTCGCCCTTCCTTCTGCTCTGAACCACAGAACAATGAACAAGTGATGGGACACGTTACTTGAAAAACAGAAGTCAGTAGGTTTTGCCAAAATAACCTTTAAATATGATACAATTTCCTCTCTCTTCAATTCCTTAAAATATTTACTTTCTCTCTCTCTCTCTGCCACTTTTATTCCCCTCGCTCCTCGTCTTTCTTCTCATTTTAGCTGCTGTGCGATTAGAATCTTTTCTATCATCTTTACTTTCTTCATTTTTCTCTTGGTCTCTCTTTTCACCCCATCCATCTCTGTCCATCTCCCTCCCTCCCTCCGCCACCACCCTCATCTCACCCTGGCTCGCTTCTCAGCTTCCAGTCTTTGCATGATCATCATAGTGTCCACGTCCTCGTCGTCCTCCTCCTCCTCGTCTTCGTCGCTCTGCTTGGACTCCTGCAGCCGTTTCTGGAACTGCCACTCCAGCATCAGCTTCCTGAGGCGGTCGCTCTCCTCTGCTGTTCGCTCCGGCTTCGCCTGGGAAAAGAAAGTTTGTTTATTTACTGATCCACTTCCTGTTGAACCCTAACTTGAACGTTAGCGTTGACTTAAATGTTGCGTACCTGCAGATCCTGGATCTCCTTGTCCAGCAGGTCCACGATGTGAAGCTGCTGCTGTTTTTCGGCCTTCTCGCGGGCATCTCTCTTCCATGGGTCTGGAGACAGACTGTCGCTGGATGTCAGCTCCTCTTTGCTGATGGTGATGTACTGCAGGTCTCGCCTTTCGATGGTCCGCGGCTGCTGCTGTGGCAGCAACTCCCTGATGACCGTGTCCATGCCTGCGATTACATTAAAAATCCATAATTAGTAAAAAGTCAAAATCAGTTTGAGACACAACTGTGTTCTATGAAATGTAAAATCTGAGTGGAAGAAGTTACCGGCGGGGTTGGAGGCGCTGGCAGGGGGAGGAACGGCTGAACGAGGCAGGCTTGCCAGCTTCTCTGGCCGGGGCAGGGGAGGTTGGGGCTGAGGCTGTGGGGGGAGGTAAGGCTGGGGCGTGGCCACTGGGGCTAGAGGGGGCTGATGGTGAGGGGGAGGCATGACGCCTCCATTGTTGTGAGGTTGGACGGGCATGACAGGGTTGGCTCTAATCTGACCCAGCTTCCTCTCCTGCTCCCTCCTCTTCCTCTCTCTAGGAGTCATTGTAATTATAAACATTTATTATCATTATTATGTTAATTACGTACACTCAGAATTAATAAAAGCTCTTTTAAAGGCTGTTTTATCAACCATTCATTTGAAATGTTTTCAAATTTTAATTGTACAATTAACATCAAAATGTTAAATGTTTAGCTGACATCTAGGCCTGATGCATTCAAACATTTTGCTCCAATCTCATGCATGTTGTCAGAGGTGCTTAGCATATACAAATTACCATATATACTCAAGTATAAGTCAAATTTTTATTACTAAATTTCACAAAGCAAATCGGGGGTTGGCTTATACATGAGAAATTCAAATTTGATCTCAGAGAAGGAAATTTCCAGGGATGGAAATACAACCCATTACCACTACCCATGGAAAATAGTTTAAATCATACCTTAGAATGAGATATTTCCTGACAAAACATCTTATCCAGCACATTTTTTTGGCGGCCAGTAAGCACAATTGTGATTGGTCAGTTACAGTAATCAGCTGCTGAAATAAATATCATGTTTACTGGTACATGGATTATTTTTAGAAAATCACAGGAATACTATGACAATACCCAGAAAAACAGGTAATTTGCAAAACAAATAAACTGATGGAACAACATCAGGGAGTCGGCTGATACACGGGTTTCTTTAAAAATCTAAATTTGCAGGTCAAAATCAGGAGATGGGCTTATACAAGAGTATATACGGTAATAATGCTGACATCAGCAGGTTTACAGAAAGCAACATGAGAGAGAAACCTCACCTTTCCTCCTCCAGACGAGCTTTCTCCTTCTCATACCAGCGCTGTTGCTCCTCGCGTTTCTTGCGGTCGGCCGCCTGTTGGGCTGTTACTGCAGTGACAGCGGGAGGTGGTGGGAGGGGCAGGTCAGGCTGGGGGTCGTAGGGGTCATACGGGTCAGGGTAAGGGGCTGGTGGCGGAGGTGGGGGAGGGGGCAGATCGGAGCGGGATGGCGGCTGAGCTGGATGGGGCAGCACAGCATGGGGCGTGTTGGGAGTCTTCCAGCGGCCCGGCCCAGTCTTCTGGTTCTGGGTCTTGTTGGAGGAAGAGGAGGAGGTTGAGAAGTTGAGGTGCTCCTGGCTGGACGTGGACGATTCCAACGAGGACGACACCTGCTGCTGTGGGGCCCAGTGGTCAGGTCCACCCACACCTACACACAAAATGTAGACGTGCAGAGATACATTAAGAGGTCAGCTCCTCCCACATAATCAATTAAATATATTATCAGGTGATAAAACCCTTTTTTTCCTTTATCATGCTCATCTCTTCCTCCTTCCCCCTTTTTCAATCTGAGTAAGTTACTTCCTTTTTGCTTTCCTCACCTCCTGTTGGCCCTCTCGGGTAGTCCAAGTCTCTGTGCTGGTAGTCCAGGTCCCGGTGCTGGTAGTCCTGCTGGTAGTGCTGCTGGACTCGCTCATCTGGCCTCAGAGCTCCTGCTGGGGGGTACAACTCTTCCTGGGAGTGGTTAACCCGCTGACACACAGACAGAATAGAAAATAGCAATAAATAAGCGAGATTAAATGTTCTTTTTTTTTTTTTTTTTTTTTGCAAAGTTTTACAGCCTTCCAGCAGCTTCAGCCTGCTGGAGTCTGTTGCTACTGTACCTGCATGCTGCTGTTGTGGATGTTGTCAACCATAGGAAGACGCTCTCTGTCCTCCATGGGCTGCCAGTGCTGCGTGGGGCCCTGCCCAGGACCCACGACCCGATCCTGGCTCTTAGAGGATGGAATGGTGAAGTAATCCCTAGGGTAAGTCTGGGTGGGGATGGGGTAGGCCTCTGGGTGAGGAGGGGAGGGCTCATCCTGATCAACGACAGCCAAATTCAAAGCAAGAAAGCGATTTCATTTACGTTCCATTCATGACGGTCGACAGGATCAAATTTGATGTGCAAACAAGACAAAGTTATTTTTACCGTTTAATATTTCAGATAAAATAATGGACTAAGTGTGGAAAGAATAATTGGTTGCCAATAATAAAAATGCAACATATTACCACGAGTCACCCTTGGTTGGAATAAAAACCTGCATTCTCTCTGCAAGATGGCAAATCATTTCCCATGGCTGGTTCTAGATTTTGCCTGAACTGGAGCATTAGTGTCACTGCTGACATTCAGCCTCGTGGAAATTTTCACAGATTGATGCTTGTAGCTGCTCTGCTCCTGTTACTTACGTCGGCACAGAGGTTGCCAGTTGAGACGGAGGTGATCTTCGTGCCTGGTCCTCCAGGGTACAAAGCTTTTCCTGCAGGACTCTGGCCCTGATCTGATGAAAGAGTTGGAGACACAATTGGTTTAGTAACAGGTAAAATGCATGTCTGAACAAATTTTGAGAGCAGTAATGCACTCCAAGGTGTCCACACACAGGAAATATTGGACGGAGTATTGGGCAAGGTATGTAAAAGTACCAAAAATAGGCACTGAAACTGATTTTTTCACAGTTTTAAAGGACCATACCATCCATTTTGCATGTTTGAGCCTAATATATTAAATTTTCATACACGTAAGGTTACTGACAATCATTTCCCAAAGCATACGAGTGGAAAGGAGAATTAAAAAAGTTTGCCTACCTTCCAGACTACCTTTGGTTTCAGTTCATTCTGGTACGCTATTAAAATCAGTTGTTGATACTTGAAATGTACAAGAACAAGATGTATATTCATGTTTTTTTCAAAGTTTTGTAATTTTAGGTTTAAGAGCAATTAAAAAAAGCATAGAGTGAATGTATGTCTCCACCAGGGAATATAGTCCCAAAAGAAGACCTCGTTTATTGAAAAATTTAGATGACTGTGACTTCGTAAGGCTGCGTAACTATTAGCAGGAGAAACATGAATTTTTAAGATGGGTGTATCACTTAAATATTTAATTTTTAAAGATTAAGAGATTTTGCAACATATCAGGAAAGCTGAAATACAGTTTTATCCTTTGGGAAATGATTNAAGATTAAGAGATTTTGCAACATATCAGGAAAGCTGAAATACAGTTTTATCCTTTGGGAAATGATTTTCAGTAACGTAACACGTATGAAAATTAAAGATATTAGGCTCAAACATGCAAAATGGTCAATATGGTCCTTTAAGAATGGAAAGACTACAACAACTGCTCTACATACTGACTTCTTTAAGATTAAAAATGTTACGATAAGTGCTTCTCTTGTAGTTTACAAGCGGTGTGATTATAATTATGAAAAACAAACTTGGTAAAAACGAGGTCTTACTGGCTACGTTGGGGCTGGAGCGGTGGTCAGCGCGGTTCTTGAGAAGTCGCTCTTCACCGCTCATCTTCTTTGGTTCGGGGTAGGAATCCCAGCCGGGCTGCGGGCTCTCTGGAGAGCCGTTCTGCACGGAGTTATTGTACAACTCGAAGCCTTCACTCTTTGGTCGCAGCTTTCCGTTCTTCTCGCGGCCTCTGTCTGACGCTGGAGAGAAAACACAATGAAGGAAAGAGAGAGAGGCAAAACCAGTGTTTTAGAGAAACTGAAAGATTACTGCACTTTCAATGGCAACTGTAGCGAGAATGCACGCATGAATAGACGTTGAGGAAAATTTCTAACATGTAAATGTTGATGACTTACACGGGTAGACAAAATAACACACCATGGGAAGGACTTGGATTTTGCAGTAACTAAATCAGCATTACAAACTAAACTAAAAATGTGGGTTGTGTGAGCATGCTAATGAATATTTATCATTTACCTGGACGCTGTTTATACTCATCATGTCCTTTGTGAATTTTGAAAAAAGAAAATCAGAGCTGTTGTATATTACTGTATTTTACTGTAAGTTTACATGGTAAAGAACAACCAGCTTCTGCTCACCGACCGCTTTCTGCACTGAAACTGAAACTTAGCAAATTATGGATTTTAGGAGGAAATGTCCCTTCAGCGTCATCTTGGACCACAAGCCAGCCTGGCTAGTGGACTTCCTTAATTAATCTAAGGTCACATTCCAGCAGACAAAGACCAGCACACAACCAGGCATCCAGTAAACTCTTTACCATGTGGACACACACTTGCAGATTCTCACGCACACACACACACACACACACACAGCTGACTGTGGCCACAAACACTCATTGTATCCTCAGTCTGTGAGCTGCACAAGGACATACTGTCTGGGCTTGTCTGCGTGACGTTTTTCAGTTCAAACGACCACAAAAAGTACTTGCATAGCGCCAGCAGGACATTTGGGAATGAAAAAAATAAAGAACTAGAAATGAAAGAGTTAATAAAATAAATGTTGTACTGTTGACGATAAAGCGTTTCAGGAAGAAAATGTGTGCAGGTGTTTTTGTGCGTATTCTGACCTCTCGGCATCAAGGGGCTGGGCTGGTTGAGGAGGGTAGCCAGGCCGTGGTAAATGGCGCCCTGCTTGGCAACCTCCAGAGTCACAACCGAACCGGTCCTCGTCATCAGCTCTGCCGCCCTGATCAGAGAGAGGGAGAACTATGATCAAATTCATAACACCAGCTTTGAGTTTTGTTAACGTTACTGCTGAGCCTTAAAAACAATTTCAATATTCATGTAGTTCTAAGCATGAAAAAAAAAAATATGATAGATTTCAGTCGGTCTGGGATCCTGTTTGTTCAGATTTAAATCCCCATTTTGATCTTTAATCTTTTAAGTAATGAGAACATAGACAACACACTCATCCATGTATCCTTAGTAGACTTCAATATTTACTACATATTATTTGCCCATTTACTACAGTACCGTATATACTCAAATATAAGCTGAATATAAGCTTATTACCAAATTTCACAAAGCAAATCGGCTTATACACAAGAAATTCAAATTTGATCCCAGAGAACGAAATTTCCAGGGGTTCCATTACCACTACCCACGGAAAATAGTTTAAATCATACCTTATTTCCTGACTAAACATCTTATCCAGCACATTTTGCAGCAGCCAGTAAGCTCTGTTGTGATTGGTCAATAATGGTAATCAGCTGCTGAAATAAATATCATGTTTACCAGTATACCGGTATGTGGATTATTTTCAGAAAGTCACAGAAATACTATGACAATACCCAGAAAAACAGGTAATTTGATAAACAAATAAATTGATGGAACAACATCAGGAGATCGTCTTATATACGGGTTTCTTTAAAAATCTAATTTGCAGGTCAAAATCAGGAGGTCAGCTTATACACGAGATCAGTTTATAGTATAAACTCTAATTCATAGTCCATATTAATCCAAAGACAGCTATGAGATGCTGGAATTGTCAGATAGTTTAAAAAAATATATATATACACCCATTTAGTAAATTTTAATTTTTATTCTCTTTAAAAAAAAAAAAAAAAAAAAAAATTGTTGCTTGTTAGGATGTTGAATTTTGAAATCAGATTTCATTTTAAACTCATTAACTAACATTAAATCTAGAGTTTCGCCAATAATATTTTTAGAACAGATTCAAATAAAAATCCAGGTATTTAATTATGTATACTGGCTGATGCAGTGTTTTGATTTGTGTACTTGTTTTGTCAGTACAACACCAGAAGACAAAAAAACCCAACAAAACAAAACAGAAACTCAAGATAAAATATCTAAAAAGTTACTTTACATCACCACTCTGTGATGAAAAACATACAATACTGTAAACCCGCCTACCTGTTACCTGCATGCTAAAGCAATTACAATGATTTATAAATCCTATTTGACTGATACACAGTGAGCCTGTGCTTGTTGATGGAGGTTTAATCTGAGTGGGACGTGAGCCACTAACATCGCTGCTGTTTCCAAAACACACATACATCCACCCTTTCCACCACCACCACCACCACATTGCAGACATGTTGGAAATTCTGTGTTTTTACGGCGACAAATGCCTTTCAAGTAGGAATTCCGTCTAAGAAACTCAAGATGTTTCATCCCTGAGGTTTCCAGATGTGGTTATCCGATGTCACATCTGTAATGCTGCACGACTTTTCACATGGTCACAACTCTCAAAATATACTTGTTCTGATTTTCATCATTGCATGCCTGTAAACTGTTGAAGGCTCTTTTGTGGTATAAAGAAAATCCTGCGTTTACTTGCTGGTTTTTCCGAGATGCATCACTGGATGGCACGGAAGCTTAATTATGATCTACAGGATCAGCTGGGAATTTCTCCTGTCTAAAGTTACTTTACAGAATTTTTGGTTACTTTGGTCCTTATGTAATCAAACTATTTGAGGCTGTCAAAGTGTAAATAAAAGTTGTTGCAGCTTTAAAGTCAACACAGATAATGGAAAAGTCTTTAGACTAAATGCCAAACTTCATTAATAATTAATACGCGTTTTTACCTCTCTTGTGACAGACCAACCAGACTGCGTCCATCAACGCTCAGCAACTGGTCGCCTGCTGCTAGACGACCATCCTGTACACACAAACACACACAGAATAAGTCACTGTGTGTTAGGTTAGCACGATGGGATGTATACATCAGCTACTGGCGATACAAATAAGTATCTACACTACAGGCCAGAAGTTTGAGGCCACCCCCAGATTTAAAAAAAAAATCATCAGTTCACTGTTTGTTTTATAATTTATTGCACAGGAAATGACAAAAATATAAAAATATATAAAATAAATGTAACTAATTAGTTTTCAAGAAGAATTTGTCAACAAGATCACATTATGTAGCCACTATGGCTTAAGAAGTGATTTTTAATGAAGGCATCAGTCTGTATTAGTGACCTGACACTCCTATTGTGTTCCAACTCCCTGCTGATGTGTTTTAACATTCTATTCAATAACTGCTGTCTGCCTTCTCCCACATCATTTAGGGATTAACTTGCTACACAGTCTGGTCATGCTATTGCTCTGCAGTAATGCTGTGGGGGTTTTGGGGAGAGAGAGATCTGGAGACTTGGTCCAAGTTAAAGGAATTATGAAAAAAGAGAATAACCATTCCATCCTTCAAAGATACACGATTCCATCTAGTTTACGAATTACTGGTCAAAATTTCATTCTTCAACAGGCTAACAATCCAAAACATTAATCAAAATTATGCCAAAATTACATCCATTCAAAAGAGAAGCAAAAGTTTTGAGAATTATGACTTGGCCAGAGGAGGTTACTTTGATGAAACCAAAGTCTGAGCCTGAAATGANGTTTTGAGAATTATGACTTGGCCAGAGGAGGTTACTTTGATGAAACCAAAGTCTGAGCCTGAAATGACTTCAGTTGCTTTGATGTTGACAAATTCTTATTGAAAACTAATTAGTTACATTTATTTTATGTATTTTTGTCATTTCCTATGCAATAAATTGTAAAACAGTGTATTGATGATTTTTTTTTTAATCTGGGGGTAGCCTCAGACTTCTGGCCTGTAGTGTATCTTTATATTTCTTCTTCATCAGCATTCAAAGTAGTTGTAATGGTGCTTTGGTGATTTATTCAGTCTGTGCCGAATTCTGCTTCAAGTTTTTGTAAAAACAAAGTAGCCTGCAGTTTGTGGATAAGACACCAAAACCAAACAAGCAAATCTAAGTTAACAAAACAAATAATGTTGTTTTGGCCATTAGCACTGCGAGCAGCCGACTTCACTAGCAAGCCCCCGACAAATACTTCAACTGTCATGGTTGAAGGGATGACGGTGGCCAGGAAGCAAATTCTACTCCATCTTCAAAACCTGCCATGTGTGTTGTTCTCATCATTTTACAGGTGGTGTCACTGTTCAGGTGTGAGTGTGTACTCACCATGTCAGCTGCTCCCCCTTTGACGACAGACTTGACATAGATCCCCAGTTTCTCCTGACCAGCACCCTACAGACAAACGGAGACAGAAAAATGAATCCATATGAACCAGCAAATAAACCAACAAAAATTAGCTTGAAAATATGAGAAATCAAACTGAAGAAACAGGCTGATAAATCGATGAAAACTGGTCGGAGAAAGTGAATGAACGGGTTACACCGAATGAGCTGTACACATGGATGGAATTAATAGAATTTCGTCGTTTGCTGAGTATGTATGACTTCGATTGATGGGCTTATGAGAGGAAGTATGAAATTCACGTGCAGAATGCTTAAGCTGATTGTAAGCTGATGGAGCATTTATACACGCTTGATTAAATGAAGCACATCAACATCGATTTACTCCAATTTGATTGTGAAAATTATCAACTTATTGTCTTATTCGAATTTGAATCAAAGATTAAATGAGCTTACCGGTGATTTTGCATGTTTAAGCCAATAAATACTTCCCACATACACGTTACAGTACTGTACCATTTTCCAAAACATAAACTATTAGTTTTTGTGTTACTTTACTTTATATGTTATTTTTCCAAATCGTAATCTTTCAAAATCAAATGTTCAGGTGATACACCCACCTTAAAATTCAACGTTTTGCCTGCTAACATGTACATCAGACTGTAGAATAATCACAATTATTTTTAATTTCTCAGTAAAAGCCATCTTCTCCTGGCATGGAGACACATTTTCTTCTGTGCAGTTCTTGTTTTTATTTGTTTAAGTTGATTAATTTAACTGTTGCAACACAGATTAAAGACCCGTCATGGATTACTTATCAAGTAAGTTTCAAGTCTTTTCAAGATGATTTTTATAGCATTCTGGATGGAACTGAAACAGATGGCAGGCTGGAAGGTAGGAAAAACAAATCTAAATGTACTGCTCCAGGAGAATGTTTAAGGAAATGGTTGGCAGTAACGTAACCTGCATTTTGGTTATATTTGTTGGGCTCAAAATCGCCGGTATGCTTCTTTAAATGTGCATGTAAAGCTTATTAGCTGGAAGAGAAACACCAGCAGCACCGAATGAATGAATGAGTCCAGAACCACAAGGCTGCTGATACTGAACAGAGCTGCTAAACTCTTTTCCTGCACACAGACTTTCTTTATCTGAGGAAACAAGTCCACCAACATGACAAACAGAAGCAGTTCGGCACACTGCAGAGCGTTAGCAGTTGTCACATCATTTGCAAGTCTTTTTATGCCCTATTTTTCACTGTATTCTCTTATGATTTGCCACTGCAACGATCAAATCTCGCCTGTATGAATCTGAACGGTTTAATTTTTTTTTCAGATCTTCTCTACAAAGAAAAATTTTTAACCATAAATTGTTTACAGAACAACAAAGAGCAGGAATATGGATTAAAAAAAAAAGAAGGTGGAGAACAAACACACTGCAATGTCAATACACACATTCGTGCACACACAAGCCACAGCTTTGTGTGTGGTTTTCCTGTGAAGTGGGGAGATGGTTTATAGTGAAGCAGACAGTTGGCTTCTCGTCAGACGCATCACACACTGGCTACACCATCTTGACATGTTTATCCTCCCAGTTTGCGCGACGGCAGAGCCAGGAATCAAATATTTCAGAAATCTTTCTTTAGACTGCTGCATTAAACGAAACCATTTCCTTCACTTCTAACACTAACAATTTAAACACATTCTTTGGCGTGTTTATAAAGTGAAGATAAACAGAGAAAAAATGATTTTTACTTTGGTACGCTTTAGAGAACAAAGTCCACCTACGATGCTGCTGAAGACAAAACTCCAGTCCTTCCAAATTGAACTTTCAGAAATGGTTTTGATTGTGTATGCAAATATAAAGCAGAGAGAAACATTTAACCAGAGGAACACACAGCAATGGTGCGAATGGTAGAAGGATATAATACATAAAAAAAATCATGGTGTCAAGCTAATAAGCACTGTATTAACTGAAGCATTCATAAAGCTTCCATCACTTTAATTAGAGCACCGGTTTCCCATTATTGGTTTATTGTATGTCTCAGGTAAAAACTAATGAAGACAGGTGTTTTAATGAGCTAAGAGCCACGCTTTATAATGCTTCATCTGGTGTCAAAGAGAAACGGACGATACATCGGCAAAAGAAACCTAAATTCTGCATTTTAGGAGACTAATATAAGAAAGATCCAACAGATCCAGACGCCAAGAGAGAGAGAGAGAGAGAGAGAGAGAGAGAGAGAGAGAGAGTGAGAGAGAGAGACACAGAGTGCAGAAGTTGCTGCATGAGGAAGAGGTGCAGTGCCACCAGAAGCGAGATCAGATCAAAATAATAAGCCGAGCTGAAAAATCTGATTTATTGATCACTTACACACATGTAGTTACACACACATCACTATACAAATAGTTTCAAACACTGCCCAGGTTTCATTCCGCTGACATTTACCACCAAAATGAAACAGGTTTTGATTTTTGCATGATGGTGTGTTTTATGAATCGCTTCCCTGACATGTTAAGTAAGGAGACTCGGCTGGTAACAGGCGAGGCTGGAAAGCGGCTGGTAACAGGCATTTATGAATGAGGGAACACGGTACTGTGATGTTATTATCACACTCAGGAACTCATTCACACTAGCACGCAGAAACCATAGACATCAGAATCTCAGGATGTCTATAAATCCACTCATAAAACTATACAGTGGATTAACGAGACTCCCAATAGCTGCCATTTGGTAGAACTGGCAGCATGTGTGTGTGGGTGTATGTGTGTGCGCGCTCTAAGCAGCAGGGGATGTACTCAGGTTAACTGTTTTTGCTGTTTACACATCAGATTTACCGTTTCAGCTGCTGTGATGTAGAAGTTTTTTGTTCTACACACCAGCTGAAGCTTTTATCAGGTAACCTGACCTCTGACCTGTAATACTGCTGCACGTCACCTTGTAAGTGCCACAATCCTGCACTATAAAGCTCTGTGTGTATTCCTTGCAGATTAAAATGAATACTGTAGGATGTGCATTGTGCATGTAAGGTTTGGGTTTTCACTGTAACAGATCATCTACATGCTTTTCTGATCATTTTAAATCAGATTACATAATGTATTCACATAAATCAGTATTGATAATTGTATGTGAATTACCAAAAGCCCACAGACTCATTGGCCATTTCTTAATTTAGTTAGTTAGTTAGCATAGTTTAGCTTAGCAACAAGACATTTAAACTGATTTTGTTCTCCTACTATGAAGAAATGAAACGACTGAAATTGTCCACAAGATGGAGCTGTATAGATTGGTGAATGAATTATTTTTAAATGTGTAATTTGCCTCCGTTTTGTTTTGCTTCCTCTCTTCCTCCATTTATTTTATTTACTGTGTGAAGTGATTAAAGCATCTTCCCTCTCTGCTATCATCTACAGCGAGAAATCAGGGTCCCAGTTCCTCCATTACAAAGAGAATGTGCGTGTGTGTATGTGTGTAATATTGTGTGTGTAATACCAAGGCTGGATTTCCTGTGTCTGACATTGGAAAGAACACTGAAGCATCGTGAGTGTTTTATGTTTACTATATGTTACATAACTCATAGAAAGCCTCCATTTCAAATAGAGCCAGTCATGTTCTTATGCAGGATGAGGACCTGGAGGCACCCAAAGGGGTTGCGGGAGCCTCCGAGGGGGTCCTGTGGGACCCTTCAGCGGGATCCAGGGGTCACATAGGGCAGATATAAAGAGATTGCAAATGGGTACACAGCAAAATGAGAAATAACAATTTTATTCCTTCTTCCAAGCCGAGATCAGTCACATAGAATCCTGGAATCTGAAAAATGGTGCTTTCTTCCTCTATATATATGGCTTTTTATATTCAAGGATCCTAACAGGAGCTGTGATAAATATTTTAGTCTCGTGTATTTGGGGTCTGTTTGAGAAATCCTGATCTTAGCAGATACATATGTTGCTGAGCTGCTAAGTCTTCATTAAAGCTAACATTAGCTGACTTTAAAACCCCGACGCAGCTACAAAAACACACAGATATACAGGTATAACAGACAGCATTCAAAGAAGCTCAACCCACATACAACATGCATGCACAAATCCGAAACACACACATACTCACCGCCACACGCACACAAATGAGCATAAACTTAAAAGCCATGAGCATGTTGAGACATGCACACTTGCCCACGTGTGCACATACACACCAACAGCAGATCTGCTGTGATAAGAAGCTATAAAACTAGTAGCTGATGGTGAGGTAGGGGTCAAAGTGAAACCAGATGTGCTGCTCGCCATACGCCACCATTTCTCACACAAACACACAAACACACAAACACACACACACACACACACACACACACACACACATTTTTAAGGCAAATGCACTCAATAAACCACCTTGAGACACTACATATCTGCAAACGTTTTCAGTTAAGTCTAACAAAGTGCATACATGCCTCTGTTGGGATCAATTAGCATAACTGGAATACCTGTAGAAACCGTGATTTATGAGATTTTAATGGTAACTGTGGTTCTTAAGAAGCCTTGACACAACAAATCAAGCGCACCTAAAAGCTGCCAGGCCACTATTAGAGCTGAACGGCCTGAGGGATTCAACTACTTCAAACATGTTTCCCACAAAGGCGTTGAAGGAAAACTTTTCATAACTAGTTCAGGATAGCAATTACACCTAAAATGATCTTTTACATCCAACTGTTATTGATGCAGAAATTCTGGAGGCATTAATTATTATCAGATGTGTGCGCTCTGCTCAGATCCTGCTCACATTATGATCCAGTGAGCCAGACCACATCCTGAACCGGCCGAGTTCAAATTGTATTTAGATTTGACTTTGGTGTGGGCAGCAATGTGGCTGTAATCTGGGCAGTCTGTGCTGAGATTGCACAGCAGATGCCTTATAAACAGGAGCTGGAAATGAAAAGCACAGTGATTTTCCTTCACGTTCCCTGACGTCGTTGCTACTACAAACCTGTGGGAGTCACTCTGTATTTACAGCATTGTTAAAAGTTTGATTCTACTCCAATTGAGGCAATAAATAAGATTAAAATCAACATAAAAAAGTGGGATTATCAAACAGTCACAGTGGGAAACTGGCAGCTCTGCTGTCTTAACAGGTGAGGCGTGACTGATATATACTTTACAAAAACTGCTGCTAATGCAGGTTGGCGCTGACAGCTTACAATGTTCAGACATGCTAGCCAGCTTCTTTGAGCCTCTCTGAAGTACAAACTCCCCATAATCCATAAGAGGCAGTCTTGAAGCCAGTAATAATCAAAGGCCTGCACACCCACACAGCTATTTTCGGTAATTTGGGTGGATTAAACATCAGCACAGGACTCTCTGGGCCTGTTTGACATCTGACAATGCGTGACTCTTCAATTTTTAATTTCAATGCACCTTTTAGGACAGACAGTTTATGTATTTATGATTCTTTGATTCCATGTTATATTTGCAGAATGTTATCAAAACCGAAAGTCTAAGCGAATGAACCAAACTGATAACCTCTTTGTTGGAGGATGTTGCCTCTGAAAATGAAGCAAAATCTGAAAGGAGAATGCTACATGAGTCCTCATAGGTGTGATGGTTAATAGCAATGCGTTGACTTCATTTGTAGCAGTTTATGCACCATTAATTAAAGATATTTCATACATGCGTTGTAAATGGATTAGCTTCATTTTGCAAAATGAGCAAATTCTTCTGGAGAAAAATACAACAATATGCCTCGCCTTTGTCATCCAGGGACAATTATTATTATTATTATTATTATTATTTTACCTTTTATAGCTGTATAACTGCTTACATGGACAAAAACAAACAGGTAACTGCATGGAAACAGAAACGAGAATCTAAGGATTCAAAAACTGCCTCATCAGTCATAAAGTACAGATGTTGTCTGAAAACATCAGTGAGGAGAACCTGAAAAGAGTCATTTAACAGCAAAGCTGACCACCAGAGATGAACACAAAAAGAGAAACAACCCAGCAATCTGAGGTGCTTTTTAACACAATTAAACATTCTATCACATGATATCTGGGGTTTGAAGAATTCTCCTGGTTCAGCCAGAAAGCATCAGCACACTCTGAAATCAGAAAATTCATGCAATTCTTTTTCCAACAAGTTTATCTCCTTTGTCCCATACAAACCTGCCAAAATCTGTTTCCTCCACAATACCGTGACCTTTGTCATTGATGCCAAGACAGACAACTGTTCTCTTACACACACCTTGTAAACATCTCCTGCCTTCAGCTCCACAGGAAAGTGTGTGTATGTGTGTGCACACCACATCCTCCCATTGTTCTAGCCCTCACAGGGGGCAACCTCTCATGTGATTGTTCCACTTGCAGCACTGTTCCATCAGTTACAACACAAAAAACCTTTACTTCAAGCACCAGAAACAAAACGGACTAATACAGGTTTTCCAAACCAACTAATTCATGTCAGAGTAGCTCAGATCACGACTCTGATTCCCATCCGGGCTACGATACAGAAAACATGAATCCAAACTCTACTCATAATTCTGGTATTTTAAGACTGTCTGCAAAGCCATACAGCCAAAACATAGCCTTTATGAATGACTGAAGACAGAACTGACTCACACTCCCTTTCCTTTATGCATTTTGGTGCAAGAACATTTTAGGATTTATGTCCAGACCTATTCTCAAAGTTGAAATTTACTGCTACTTGAAGTACTTAACATATGCTGAAACATCATAAGTGCTGCTTTATCAAATAAATACACGGTAGAAGCAAATTACCAGATACTTGACTGCAATTCTTTCTTTTTAAAACATCGATATAATCAGGAAAATCTTGAATCGGACTGTGTTGAAACAGCTGTTGCACCAAAATCCAATCCGGTTTTAGTAAAGTTTAGTAATGCTGCAGAAAAACTGCGGCTCAACAGTTTCAGAGTCGTACAGAGGGAATGTATTGTTCTTCACCTCAAACAGAGAAACAAGTAAATACACCAACATAAGAGGAGGAGGAGGAGGAGGAGGGCAATGGTTTCCTCAGCTCCAGCTGTGGGAAAAGATGAAGACAATACGATGAAGCACAGGCATACAAGCCCAGGACGAGGGTTCAGCTCATTTATAAAGGCTGACATGAGGCGCTGATGCTGTAACTGGAAACCCAGCATGTTGCTACTTCAAACAACAAAACACCACTCATGCATACATGTGTGGAATCAGATCCAAGTGTCTCTCTAGAATCAATTTAGGTTAAAAAAAAAAATCAAACTTCATCAAATCTATAAGGGGCCATAACAAGGACAATAAATTATGTAATAACCCAAAGATAAATAGGACATTGCCTAAAATGCGGATAGTTTTTGCTATCTGTGTTTCATGTGTGTCTTAGTTTAAACATTAGCAGAACGACCCTGAAATCAAACACAGACGAGACAAACTATGCGGCCACTGACGCTAGAGGACACAAGAAAATGTCACACATGGCTGCAACAATCCAAACATGTCCACATTCAGCCGGCTGGTCACGTCCTCAAATCATGTTAGAATGAGGAGAAGCAGCCCCGATTACTGAGGAATCTGATCTGTTGAGGTGCAAGTGACGCAAACACACACCCTATATGTGGCTAACGTGTGTGTAACCATGCACACGTTTAAAGGACCATACCACCCATTTTGCATCTTTGGGCCTAATATATTCAATTTTCATACACGTAACGTTACTGACAATCATTTCCCAAAGCATGCTACTGGAACGGTGAGTTAAAACATTTTTTCCTACCTTCCAGACTGCTGTTGGTTTCAGTTCATTCTGCTACGCTATTAAAATCAATTTGTTGATACTTGAAACGTTATCAGGATAGGTAATCCATCATCATGAACAAGACATATATTCAGTTCTTTTTTTTTTTTTTTGAAGTTTTGTAATTTTAGCATTTAAGCACAATAAAAGCACGGAATTAATGTATGTCTCCACCGGGGAATAAAGTCCCAACAGAAGAACTGCATTTTTCAAAAAGTTTAAATGACCTTGACTGCATAATTTGGCCTAACTATTAGCAGGCGAAACATTGATTTTTAAGGTGGGTGTATTGCTTGAATATTTGATTTTGAAAGATTAAGAGATTTTGCAAAATATCGGGAAAGCTGAAATATAATTTTATTCTTTGGGAAATGACTGTCAGTAATATATGAAAATTTAATATATTAAGCTCAAACATGCAAAATAGCTGGTATGGTCCTTTAAATGCATTTTAAAATCGTTCGACTAAACCCATCTTTTTCAGAAAACTTGCAAAAACCTGCAAAAGATCAAACTGCTTGCAAGACTGACATGAAAATGTTTCTCTCTCTCTCTCCTTCTCTATCTTTAATGCACATACACTCAACCCTCAAGTTTAAGTCTTTCTACATACATACACACACACACACACACAAAGCACTCTTACCTGGTCCTTCCTGCCCACCACAGAGAACCACATGTTAATGCAGCCGGTTCGTTTTACTCCAGACAACTTCACCCTTGGATGTCCAGACTGGGACACGTGTACACATGAATGCACACACACCTGCTTTTATCCCTGCGAGCGTCAACCTGCTAACACGCACCAGCAAATTCAAAACCTCACAATTACATGGACAGGGTGTAATCCATTCAGCGGAGTGTCTCCATTTAAAACTGCTGTTTACAGCTGGAAATGCAGAAAATCCCAGATGCTGGCAATTTAAGAGTACCGGACATTTTAAAATGTTCTGTAGAAAAAGTAGTTTGCATTTTTTTTTTAAGTAGTAAAGATGACTATAAAAAGTGAACAAATACCAGCAGTGAAAATGTTAGAAAGTGTAACACATTCCTGCTTGTGTGGTTATGAAAAGTAAAATTCCTTAAAAGGTTCCGAGTGCAGCAAATTTCTTCTGGAGTTCAGGAAACGGTGAATCCAGGCAGAGATCCAGCGGTGAAGTGTCAAGTGGGATGTTGCCTGATCAGACTGAGGAGGAGCGCTGTGAGAGCTCCACCAGGCAAATACCACCCACCCACACACCCACACACACACACACACACACTAACAATTATATAACAGACCTGAGCTCAGCCCAGTTTGGGTTTGCCGAGAATTCATGCAGTTTTTTGTCAAAATTATCTCTACCTGTGATTCTCATCTGTTTCCCACCCCACACATAACTCTACACAATCTCACACACACACATACATACACATACAATCTACCTACACTGCTCCTCATATAGTAAATGCACACAGCTTTGAAAATAAACAGAACAGGGAGATTTCCCCAATACGTCCTTCCTTCCTCTACACACACACACACACACACAGGAAAGCTCTCTCTCTCTCTCCTAAAGGGGGAATCAATAGAGAGAAGGGCTTTGTGTCTGCCTTTTCTGCTAAATTTACCATCATTAACAAAAGTCAAAATGCAGAAACACGTAAACGCGTACACAATGTAACACAGCTAAACCATGCACACGCCTGTGCTGTAACTTTTAGTAGCATTTCATCAACTCTGACTCCTGTATCAAATCCGCTCACTGAATCTGAATTATTTCAAAGAGCAACATTCAACTCTTCTGGCAACACAAATTTGTACAAGCATCAGAGCATTTCCACCAGAATCCATTTTGTATTCGTTCACATCGAGGAGATAAAACTGTAAAGGACGCCATCTGAGCAGAATTTTGTTTTTAAGGTTTACAAACAATTCATAAGCATCTAAGTGGAATCAAAATGAAAAGCTTTTCACAGGAAATTTGATTGTCAAGGTGGGCATTTGAATGCGATGAGGCTTTTTTTTTTTTTTTNTTTTTTTTTTTTTTTTGCTGTTATTTATACAGACAAAAACCCTAAAATGCTCACAAAAACTTTTTTAACAAGACAAACAACCTTCATGCAGGTAGACTGTGCTGGAATGTTGAATTCTTATCAATGTTAGGCAAGAAGTAATGCAATATTTGCTTATTTAACCTAGATGTACTGTGCACTACACAGCCTAAAAGCATCGGAAATAGAAATCTGGAGATGGAGATTATTCTCAATGATTACATAAACCTGCTTAGCAACGAGCACGGTGGCTCAGTGGTTAGCATTGTTGTCTCACAGCAAGAAGATCCTGGGTTTGAGTCCGACCAGGTCCTTTCTGAGTGGTGTTTGCATGTTTTTCTTGTGTCTACATCGGTTTCCTCAGGGTACTCCTGCTTCTTCCCACCTCCAAAGACATGCAGGTCAGGTGTACTGGAAACTCTAAATTAATGGTAGGTGTGAATGAGTTTGTCTGTCTTTATGTGTCAGCGCCGTACCCCGCCTCTCGCCCAATGACCGCCGTGACAGGACAAACGGGTATAAAAAATGGATGGATGGATGCTTAGCAATGAAAGCAAAAAGACATTTTTACACCAAAATCCCAGCACTTCCTGGAAAATGCTGTGGTAATAGAGCGGTAACCTCATGATGTAAAATGAGGTCTGCTTTAGAACTGAACCAACATTACCATCATAAATTAGTCAGTGTACAATATTCTTTAATTCAACGAATGCAGTGCCTGTTCAAAAAGTGCCTGTTCAGACTTTATGGTGTGTGCCACAGCCTACCATAATTTTGTTCTGCATCTCCTCATGAGCTGTACGGGGTGGGGTTGAGACCATGTTACTGGACCAGAGCATGTGCTGCCGTGCCTGGAGTGTCTCCTGCTGCTGCACACAGAGCGTATCCCTGCCACGTGGACTACTTTTTACCAGCACAGCTCAATTCAAGAACTGCTCATCCAAATAACTTCACACATGACACTGTACATCCTTGGGTCCTGAGCAATGAACCTGCTGAATATCAACTTCATACAGTGCCAGGTTCTAGAGATGTTGGTGCCACAGACAGACAGAGAAACTGTCTTTATAGATAAGATACCAGCCTGAGATCTTCAGTATGTCTTCCCTCATTTTCCACCATATTTCCTGCCTCTTCTCACACAGTCAGAAAAACATTCTGACATCATGGATCTGCTAGTTTGCTGTTTGTCACCTGCAATATTGAATTGACCCAGCAGATGCCACCATTAGTTTTCAGGGCAACAAACACTGAGGGGGAAACCTCTTTAACATCACCTTTATCCATCTAATCGTATCTAAATGTTACTGAGGATGTACTGTATTACATCACGGATCCCTGCTGAATCATGGTCTTGAACCCATGATTATCAGACACAGTGAACATCAGTGTCACTGCTACAGGAAGAGCAGCAAAGTGCTTCTTTCAAAACCAGCTTACACTCAATGCAAGTCACACCTCCTCTGCCCATCCTTCCTGCAGTCATCAAGGGTAAGTCTGTAGAAATCGCCTCGCAATACAAGCATCAGGGCACTATACTTGATGACATATTATCCTCTGAGGCCAGTACTGATGCTGTTAGAGGGAAGCTCTCCAGCATTTGTGTTTGTTAAGGAAACTCTGCAGGTGTAATGTGGACATCTCTTTTATGAAAATGTTTTGTTGAATCTGTTTTAATTTTCTCTTCGATCTGCTGGTACGGGAATCTGAATTTAAAGAACAGGTGTAAACTGGGGAATATTGTTAAGTTATGTAGTAAATTAGTTAGCACTGATCTTACTAACCTCTCTCTCCATGTGACTAGAGCAACTAGGAAAGCCCGGCTAGTCCTCTCTGACCTGAGTCACCCTTTATATGGAGAATTTCAGCTGCTTCTGTCTGGTTGAAGATACAGATTCCCTCGATGTCAGACTAATCTTCATTAATGGATTATTGTAGGGCGTTTGGTTTGATATTGTTGTTTTTCTCTTGTGTATGTATTGTCTTGTTTATGCTGCTGTTGCAAAACTAATTGCCTTTGGTGGACAATAAAGTTCTTCCCATCAACTATTATTATCAACAAGTTACGCAACTAAGAAAAAGCCTCAAATAAAAAGCCCACATAGTGCAAAATAAATACTTATTCATACATACACAGTACATATTTATTGGGCACAAACATGCAAAAGCACTGGTCCTTTAAGCCTAATTACTGAATGGGTTTATCTGTCACTGTAGCTTCTCTTTTGGTCAGTCTCTTCAGTTTTTAAAACTTCACAACACTGTAGTAAGATGCATCACTCCCTCTGGTTCTCATACACACTCACATCGAAACACATGGTCAGACACTGTTTCATAGCCCCAGTGAAATTTAACCCCCACCCACACCAGGAGGGGTGACAGAACAGTAAATTAAACAGTGTGTGTTTTTTATTTTGTCCAGGAGTCATGCAGAACTTTCTCTGCGACGTCACTGTTTAGTCTTTGTGCTGCTGACAGACTCAACAGTGAAAGCACTCTATTTATAATAGCTGCCATTTCTGTCAGCGCTTATGCCAGTCTGCCCCCCCCACGCGCACGTGCGCGCGCACACACACACACACACACACACACACACTTCAACCCAAAACTGATGTACTCTGTCTCGACAGAGAAGAAAAAAGCATCCAGGTTATTTTTGGATTTCCTGTCAAATACATGCCAATCTTTCACTGTTCTGCTTTAGAAAAGAGGAAAAAAAATTCCTTGAAAGAGCAGTTTTCTTTCTAAAAACTTTCTTGAAAGGCTCAGACAATCTCAGTTGTGCTATTTCTTTGGATTATACTCACACGCAAACACAAACACACACACACACTTTCAGGTGTATTTCCTACCTTGGCGGCCACAATGCTCAGGCCCATACCGTTGTGCTTCTTCAGGGTTACCGTGACAACCTCCGGCTCTTTCCTCATTGGCTGAAAGAAAAGACGGACAAGAAGGACAAAAGATGTGAGAGGATCGAACCTCTTTGGTGTGTTTTAGAGCTGCAGGAAAAAACATGTGACTGTTCCCCAGTTTGCTGCTCTGTAACATTATGAAGATAATAAGACTGTGGAGTAAAAGAGGGAGGGATGAAAAAAGGGAGGGAAGGAATGAGGGAGGGATAAAGGGGAAAAGGGGAGACCACAGAGGAACCTGCGGTCACTGGAATCTAGTCAAGAATGAAAACCACATCATGGCTACACACACACACACACACACACACCAGGGNGAGAGAGAGAGAGAGAGAGAGAGAGAGAGAGAGAGAGAGAGAGAGAGCTGCAAAGGTTTCCCACACCATAAAAATATTCTGAAAAAGTCTCAAATAAACAAGTGTGCGTCAGCCAGAGTTACATTTGCATCATACATGTGTATTATGTGTGTATTTCTTAGTGTAGTTGTGTAGTTGTGTCATCACATGAAAGCCCTCCTTACGTAAATGCTAACGGAGTGAGTTCTTTATTTTGCAGGAACACCCAGAACCAAACCAAACAACTAGCTGACAATTACTGTTTCAAGCATGCCAGACTAAAACTACGCCTGAAAAACGGTTGTGTTTTATTGTTGCTACACGACAACAGCATTTCTACAACTCCACAGTAAAAACACAACTGGACAACAGCGACACGACAACAACCGGACTACAACCACAAAACAAACCAAAAAAACAAGGCAAATGCTCAAACAAGCACAAAACATGACTACAGATACGCTAACAAAAACAACAGGAATACAACCGCAACACAAATACACAATGAAATAGACAAAATAAATTTACTAAAACTACACAACAACTAGAACTACAACTACACACACACACACACACACACACACACACACACAAAATAACAGGAACACAATCATACATATCTAAACAACAACGAATGGATAAAAATAAATAGACATTTTTTTTGTTTTACCATAGCTACACCACAAAAACAAGATTACAAAACCCAAACCACACAGCGGTTACTCTACAAAAACAAATAAATTACAGCAATTATAACTACACCAAAAGATTTTACTACAACTACACCACAAAACGACGAGACAACAGCTACACTCAGCAACAAGACTACAGCTACGTTACAACAGTGCTAACACCGTAGCTACACCAAAAAACAGACGACAGCCACACAGAAAACAACTAAATTACAGCCACAATTACACAATAACTTCAACAACACAGTAAATACACTCCTGCTACAACTAGATTAAAGGACCATACCGGCGATTATGCTTATTTGAGCCTAGTATATTCAATTTTCATATATGTAACGTTACTGACAATCATTTCCCAAAGCATACTACTGGAACAGTGAATTAAACATGTTTTTCCTACCTTCCAGACCACCATTGGTTTCAGTTCATTCTGCTATTAAAATNTTTTTTTTTTTTTTTTTTTAGAAGTTTTGTAATTTTAACTTTTAAGCGTAATAAAAAGCGCAGAATGAATGTTTGTCTCCACAGGGGAATATAGTCCCAAAAGAAGACCTGCATTTATCAAAAAATTTTAACGAGCGTGACTTCATAAGGCTGCGTAACTATTAGCAGGCAAAACATTGATTTTTAAGGTGGGTATATTGCTTGAATATTTGATTTTGAAAGATTAAGAGGTTTTGCAAAATATCAGGAAAGCTGAAAATATGGTTTTATCCTTTAGGAAATGATTGTCAGTAGCATTATATGTATGAAAATTGAATATATTAGGCTCAAACATGCAAAATGGGTGGTATGGTCCTTTAANTATGTATGAAAATTGAATATATTAGGCTCAAACATGCAAAATGGGTGGTATGGTCCTTTAAAATTATAACTAGATTACAAGATTACAAGGATGCAACCACAGAATAACTGACACAAAAAGACTAAAGTTATCATAATTATACTTGGTCATGGCATGTGTGCGTGTCAGGGTTGTTTTTTTAAAAAACCCTTTGTTTACAGAAGTGACTCCATTACTGTTATCCAGACATGTTTTTTTTTTTTTTCNTTTTTTTTTTTTTTGCCAAATTACAAAATCATTATTTGCTGATTTGAGCCCCTCCAGTCTGCCCCCACACACACTCTTAATCTATGTTTGTGTAAATGAGTTTGTCAGGAAGACGCCTGCATTATGTCCAGACTACAGTCATGAAATAGTAGAGCAGGGATAAACAGAGCAATTACAGAGGAAGTGGCTGTGTGTGTGTGTGTGTGTGTGTGTGTGTGTGTTACGACGAACAGAAGTCTATCATTTACTGCGCCAGGCTCACTAACTAACTTCTGCAGTGTGATTGGGGTTGATTAAATTCTGCCTGTGTGTGTGTGCATGTGTGTGTGTGTGTGTGTGTGTGTGTGTGTGTGTGTGTGTGTGTGTGGTCCCCGAGTTGAAGGCTGTGATTACAGTGGCTTCAGAAGAGGCAATTAACTTTTCATAACAATCTTCTCACACAGACACACACACACACACACACACACACACACACACACACCTCTCTCTCTGGTACTGAACCCAAAGCAACTTCCAGGTTTCAAGCTTTTCTATAAATAGTCAAACCACGCTGGTTATTCAGTCATATTTTCTATGGTTCAGATTTTTACCTTTTTTAGTCTTAAATCCGCCTAGAAACTGTGATCCATGCTGTGTCTTGACTGCAGCAAATCCTTCAAATCCAGTAAATCCAGCAAAATTTATATACCAATAATAACTCATCCTGCTAAAGCAAAGCTGGAGAATGTCTACTACATCAACCGAGTTTATGGGAACTCATAATATTGATACATAGTGTAAATTAAAGGATTAGATGTGCTCAATAACTGATCTAACGGCATTCCACTGAAGAGAAATTAGTGAATAAGGTATATAAAACTCTGACAAAAACCATGTGAATCCAACTATGTTTTCTGTATTGTTCAATGTCAACATAGCAGAACTGAATCTGAACACATAATTTGAGCGACATAGGTGCTCTGTATCTTCAGTGTTGGCATGGTGAAATTTTTTGAGGTGGTTAAATGTAATTTTGCTCTAAAATATTTTGTAAATGGCACTACAAACAGCAAACTCAAAATTAAAGCGATGATCTCAATGCACCATAGAGATATAAGTTATTATATCTGCGTGATCAAAGATTTCGAGGACACTTTCACGGCTCCAAGATCTTCCTGTTGGTCCCTCTTTGCTGTCACATCTAAGTTTTAGTTTTAGTTTCCACAGCATACATGAGTCAGCATATCTGAAAGCGGCCAAAGTCCTGTGTGGCAAAAACTTTACCCTGGATGCCCCAGTAGTCTAGAATACATTCACACACGCAAGCAAAACGGTTTGGTGTGTGTGTGTGTGTGTGTGTGTGTGTGTGTGTGTGTGTGTTTTAATGCCTACCATTTCAGAGCTGTCAGCAGTAGAAAAGTGGTTATCACAGTCAGCTCCTTCAAAGTGGACGGTCCAGGTACCAGGAGAACGGGGATGCGGTACTAACCGACAAAACCCTAGTAGAGAGAGAGACAATTTACACACATTTATACCATTTGTAAAAACGTCAAGTCATAAATCTTATTTTTTTCTTTATTGTATAAGTAAGAAAAAGAACAGAAAGAAACAAAAGCTATGGGACAGACTGAGCCACTGCCCTGAGACTGCCTTTAAAAAAATAACCACAGTGACCAGTGTGGTAAAGCCACCAAGTTGACCTCTGACCTCTTTGCCAAAGTACATTCCAACAGACATATGCTGTATTTATATTCTCATAAAAACTGTGATATGAATTTCCTACTGTGGAATAACACTCAACTCTTCAGTTCAGCTTTAGAAAAGAAAAGCCCAGCAGACTCCATTGTTGTTTTCCATTGTGTTGGTGAGAAGTTTAAAAAAACATACAGTTGTTCTACTATATAATTTTTTTGTCTCCTGTACATGTATTTGTCACAAATCAATGACAATAATTGGGAATGTAAAACAGAATTTTACATTGGTAAAATATTTGTATGGTACCTGTAATGTATTGATGTTTGTATTTTCCCATACCCTATGAACATGGCATGAATGATTAGTAATTTCCTATTGTCCGTAAAAGCATCGCCAGCTCTGCAATATAATGAGGCACACCTGTCGTGAATTGGTTGACGCTGTTAATGTTTTAGCATTTGTGAGCTGTGTGTGTGTATGTGTGTGTCCAGTGTTGGGGTTTGTATAATAAACAGCTGTTGTGCAACAAGTCTGGAGTACCATCTGATGTTGTGTCGGTGTAAAAACGTAACAGTACCTCTCTGCAGCAGTGGCTCCAGAAAGTCCTGCAGGCCGTTGGGGAGGCTGCGCACCACGTCGCACGAGTACCCATCCTCAGGAAGTAGGAAGGGGAGCTGGAGGTCTGGATCCTCCTCCAGCTGAACCTCTCTTCCATCGCTCCTCGCTAGCTCGTCTGCTGTGTTTTCTGCCACTGCCACCACATGGTCTATCAGATCCTACACATGTGCACACACACACCAAAAGCAGCACACACATGTCAGATGATTTAGTACAAAATCTGCAGTCCTAGATAATTACACAACATCAAATGAGTGAAGGCTGTGAAACAGCCATGGAAATCAGATTTGTTCTGGTTAGCTGACTGACATCATGTGAAACTAATTTTTATTGAACAGAAGTTTAATTAGATCAGATCAAAATGTAGAGAAAGTGTGTGTGTGTTTGTCATACCGGCGGGATGTAAGGCTCATCTGGAGCACAGTGGTAGTTGGTCATGAGCGCGTGGAGCTGCAGGGAGTTGAGTTTGAAGCAGGTATTATGGATGTTTTGGACATCCTGCATGGAGTATTTGTCCATGGTCAACAGGGTGGTGGCCTGGAGGATGCAGATAAACAACATTATTGTATGGAAATAGTGGTGAATTTTAAACAAACAATGCACTCCATTCATCGAGTTGGCTAATTAATCTGGAAATTGTTTCAGAATAAACGCATTAAAAACAATTCAGCAGCAAATCAACAATTCTTTCCCTCCTACCTGAACAATGCGGCTGAGGTGGCAGTCGGCAGCCAGCTCCAGGCCCTGTTTCTCAGCCCAGGCCTCGATGTGGCTGAGTTGCTGCCGGAGGATGGCCCCCCAGTAGTGGCAGCATAACCCCGAGTCTGTGTCCGTCACCAGCTTGTTGAACAGCCACATGTTGATGAAGTGGAAGAGCTGCGAGAAGAGCTGGATGGTCAGAGCGGCGTTGACCCGACACCGCCGCAGCAGCGACATCGCCCCCGTCAGCGTGTGCAGGACATCCTCTGCAAAGACACGAGCAAGAAGCACAGGAGATTAACGTGCTTTTGCCAAATATTCTCTCATTAAGAAAGCGGCTGTGCCATTTCAAAAGGCGCCAACCAAAACCATCACAGCTGCAATATCTGTGACTTGTTCTTCTTTATGAGCCCGTGTAAAGACAAAATATAACTCTACAAAAAAAAAAAAACCATACCACCCATTTTGCATGTTTGAGCCTAATATATTCAATTTTCATACACATAACATTACTGACGATCATTTCCCAAAGCATACTAGTGGAACAATGAATTAAAAATGTTTTTCCTACCTTCCAGACCACCATTGGTTTCAGTTCATTCTGGTACGCTATTAAAACCAACTTGTTGATACTTGAAACGTTCTTCGGATAGGTAATCCGTCATTGTGAACAAGACATATATTCAGGGTTTTTTTTTCAAAGTTAAATAATTTTAGCGTTTAAGCACAATAAACAGTGTGGAGCAAATGTATGTCTCCACCAGGGAATATCGTCCCAAAAGAAGACCTGCATTTATCAAAAAATTTAAATGGNAATGTATGTCTCCACCAGGGAATATCGTCCCAAAAGAAGACCTGCATTTATCAAAAAATTTAAATGGCCGTGACTTCATAAGGCTGCATCATATTAGCAGGTGAAACATCGATTTTTAAGGTGGATGTATCGCTTGCTTATTTATTTTGAAAGATTAAGAGGTTTTGCAAAATATCAGGAAAGCTGAAATACGGTTTTATCCTTTGGGAAATGGTTGTCAGTAACGTAACATGTATGAAGATTGAATATATGAGGGTCAAACATGCAAAATAGGTGGTATGGTCCTTTAACATTGTAATTAAGATTTCCATGCATATGATTTTTTTCAGATGACAAATTTAAAGACTAGTAAATGTTTTTAAGCCTGTATATATTCTTGATGTCATTTTAAAGATTTGGACAGATATTACATATTTTTTTCCAACTCAAAGCATCACAGATATTTCTTATCTACGATATCAATGCTCTTGGATTGTATGTGTTTATGTATTACCGATCTTAGGTCTCTGTGGATTATGTTCCTCAGGGTCGTCCAGGAAAGCCGGCATGTAGTTGTTCAGATCTGCCTGGAGACAGTGAACCAGGTACCTGCACCCAAACAAGACAGAATGTTAAAAAAAAACAAAAAAAAAAACAGCAGGATGTTCTCAGTCAATGTTCTCACTTTCTCCAGACACATTTCACATTAGAGTCAGGCTGGGAAATAAATCATATTAATCAATGACTTTGTTACTTCTGAAATAATGAAAGCTTCTACAGAAAGACATTACTGAAATGTTAATCTCTTTAACATTTTAAAAATAATTATTCAATTATCTGTTCTTATATGAATTCAATTGATTTATCTGTCTGTGTGTAATTTTATTGTCCCATGATGACATAAATGGTACGAGAAAGATATTTGTCTTTGACAAAAATGAAATTATGTCTTTGGAGCCCTGGTCGAAGAGAGAAAGATATATAAAGATGCTGAATACTGACATGAAAATTGATCATCAGCAGACTGAAGACTAATTACATCTCTCTCTTACTAAACTAAGTTCATCAAATAAATAAACCTTTGCAATTTGTCGCACACAGACACACACACAACCTTATTCCTGTTAAATAACTGATATGCCCCCAGCTTCCATAGAGAATTCATCAAATTCCCCGACTCTTAAAACTGAATTGATAATCACAATCAGCTGCTGACATTCGACAAATATTCCACCTCACATTCATTCACACACAAACACAGACTGACTTGAAGGCCATCTGCACAAGATGCGCGAGGATGTCCTGGGCGTCGAGCGTGATGCGACTCAGGTCTCGGTCCTGCTTGATGAAGTTCAGGAGCTCTGACGCATTGGCCATCCAGAACGCCAGCGCCCCCGCAATGTTCTTCTGTTTCTGTAATGACCAATCACAGTCGCACAAAGACATAAGAAGGGGAGAGGTGGGTTAGGGTTAGGAGAAGTCAGTCCAGACCAAAGAGTTAAAAAAAGAAAGCAGGAGATGGGGTTCTGTTTGATTGGCAGCCAGAAGGAGTTGTTGTTACTTCAGGGATAGACTCATGCCCCACCCACCCCTCCCTCTCAGCCAAAGCGCTGCCAGCAAAAAGGAGGGGTCATCACTGTCAGATACATGGAGACATATCTTCATTTCTGGTATGTCGTCACAGTTCCTCACAGTAATTCCTCACAGTCCGTCACAAGTCTTCACAGTAAAATTTTGGTTTTTCTACAAATGCAGAAGAATTTCAGATTCTGACTGTGAGAGGAGAGACATCAGTGACCACTGCTTTTCCCTCCTGGACACGACTCCTGTTACAGGTCACCAGACACTTGCCTCCTCTGATAACCAGGCGACTCGGCCAATTTAAGCTAAATGGTCCTGAAAACTACGGCTGGATTCAGAATTTTTGAAGAGAAGTATTTGATGATTTTTCAGGATTTTTCTTATTTGGCTGATAAAACCAAACTTCTTTTTAGAGCACAGACCATTTGTTTTCACACTGAAAGCAAAAAAAAAAAAAAAAAAAANAAAAAAAAAAAAAAAAAAATCACCTGCAATCTATTCATTTTCTACATAGCAGAATAACCAGAATTGCCCATGGCTGAAGTTTTTGTGGTCTGTATGTATCGGTCTAATCTTAGTGGAAAGCTGGTTTTGAGTTACTGAAGAGTCCGTGGAGCAAACACTGTAAGGACAGATTTCCAATCCTTGTGAACTGGAAAGAAGAAGAAAGAGCTCAGTGTCTGGTGAGCTGAATGGTTAATATCCCCGTCACTCAGAGAGGGAGGGATGTGCGAAGCCTAATCCACCGCACTCATCTATCCCAGCCTTGAAAAAACAAAACACATCAACAAAAACAAAGAAAAAAAAACCCCGTCATTCAGAACAGCCAGAGAATGAGTAACGGAGCCAAGTGCATCCAAACAGAAAGTTGTCAAAAAACATTGTGGGAAACATGTGAAAACAGACAGATGGACAGACATATTAAAATCAATTTCCAAACAGACAAAGCAGAGGAAGTGGAGGAGGTCAGAGGGACATGGCTTGTCTCTCATCCACACTGTTGAGTAGGAAGCAAGATGTGATGTCACACAAAATGGATGCCAGAATTAAAGATGGAGCAATGACGGAAAAGAGTGTTTGCTTTGGTTTCTTTCTTTTTAGTACCAGGCAGGTCCAGGAAGCTGAATGGAATTAGTTGGGGTTGATGTTGCTGTTGTTGCTTAGTTTTCCAGCTGTGGGAGGACGTGTTATTACGGCTTTATTTCACATTTCCGTTAGAGTGGAGAAAAAGAAGCAGCAGCAACAATGGAAGGCTGATAAAAAAAAAAAAGAGCAGAGAGAGAGAGAGGGAGGGTGGGAGATAAGTAGAAAGAAAGAAAGGTAGGAGGTAGAAATTCATAGCTGAGAGCCGAGAGACAGAGAGAGAGAGGTAGAAATAAGGGTGGGTGACATGTTATATATATATACTGTATATGTATGTTATGTTATGTTATGTTATGTTATGTNAGGGTGGGTGACATGTTATATATATATACTGTATATGTATGTTATGTTATGTTATGTTATGTTATGTCATGTTATGTTATGTCCATCCTTAACAGGTCACTTGATTTGCCTTTAAAGGAACATCACTGACACTGTGATACGTTAACACCACTAGAAAACTACGATGATGTCCGGTAACCAAAAAGTTTCACTTGTGTGGTTCTGTTCTGTTCTTCAAAAGCACCAAAAGCAGCCAGAGACAGAGACATGCAAGATTTATGGCGCCTTTTGCAAATATCATAATTACAGATCAGCAAACGTAACAAATGCAATAAGCTGTTAAACTGAATAGGGATGTTCTTTGGTTTGCAAGCTGCTAGAGAAAAGAAAAGAAGAGAAATCTGTCAACAACCAATGGTTTGAGTAATGTTTGAAAACAATTATCAGATATGTTGTCATTCTGTGAAAATGTCTGCTATTGGAGGACAGCTCTACAGCCATAACTTGGTTAAGTTACTTGTATTTAAAGGATCATACCACCCATTTTGCATGTTTGAGGCTAATGTATTCAATTTTCATACACGTAACATTACTGACAATCATTTCCCAAAGCATACTACTGGAACGGTGAATTAAAAATGTTTTTCCTACCTTCCAGAGCTCCATTGGTTTCAGTTCATTCTGGTACGCTATTAAAACCAACTTGTTGATACTTGAAACATTCTTAGGATAGGTAATTTATCTGTCATCGCAAACAACACGTGTATTCAGGTTTTTTTTCTCGAAATTACATCATTTTAGCATTTAAGTGCAATAAAAAGCACAGAGTGATCTGAAAATACTTCCTAGTGGTGCATTACCCACTGAGGAATATAGTCCCAAAAGAAGACCTGTGTTTATCTAAAAATTTAAACGACCATGACTTCATAAGGCTGCGTAACTATTAGCAGGCAAAACATTGATTTTTAAGGTGGGTGTATCGCTTGAATATTTGATTTTGAAAGATTAAGAGATTTTGCAAAATATCAGGAGAGCTGAAATACAGTTTTATACTTTGGGAAATGGTTGTCAGTAACATTACGTGTAGGAAAATTGAATATATTAGGCTCAAACATGCAAAATGGCCAGTATGGTCCTTTAATGATTGATTTTCTTATTGCATGTAGTTTCTTTAAAGGCGGAAAATAAAGAACTGCTAACTGATATGGGTTACAGCTTTTAATATCTTGATAACAATACATAGGGAAAAACATTATGATGTATTCTAGGACTTGTAAAAATTTTCAGAAAATATGATGACACATTTTTATCAACATCACCCACCCATGGAGAGAGAAAGAGCGAGAGAAAGGAGAGAGAGAGAGAGAAAGAGAGAGAAGAGCCAGTGAAGGAGGTAGACGAGTCTGTAGCAGCCGTATCATGGTGTGCTATTGTGCTATCCTACCTGATCCCCTTCAGGAATCTCCTGGATGAAAGGAGGAGAGGAGGAAGAGGAGGAAGGGGAGGAGGAGGACACGTTCACAGGACAGAGAGAAAACACGTCAACAGCTACTTTATGTATGGACATAGATATGTAACACACACATACACATACATTCTGAGCACACACATGGTCATGGTTTAGAGTATGAAGGCATCTTGAATCAGTTTGTGTACCCTCTGGTGAAGAAAGAACATAAGTGATGGAGGTCACATGAAACCATATCTCTTTGAGAAAATAAAAGGGTGTCTACATTTCATCCAGCTCGGTTTAGGATTCTAAGAAGTCGATAATACCAGTTAGCATGAAATTTAACACCAAAACCAGCACAAAACCACAACATTTTATACCTTTACAACAAAACTGAAGTTATAAATTGCACTTTAGGGGTTCAGTTGGGAATGAAATAAGAAAAAATAAACAATATGTGCAACATTTTCCCTTTTGTTGGCCAGTACTGTCAGTGTGCCATAGAGCAAGGCACTGAATTTCAATGTCCTGAATGGCTTGACTTAGCAGTAGAATTTTCATGGATGAATGTAAGTTAAGTGATGAACGAACATTTTGTTATTATAGCTTTACAGCAGGTTTTAGACGTACAGTATATGAGCACTAATGAGAAGAAATACAGCCTCTGAACTTAGTTATATTGTTTGCTGCAGAATGCAAGAAGAGTTCAGTTACATTCCAGGACAATTAAGGCTAAAGCTCTCAGTTTCTGATTAAATCTGTTTGTTAAAAGAAACAATGAGGTTAATGCAAAATGTCCAAAAAAAAAAAAAAAAAAAANAAAAAAAAAAAAAAAAAAAACCTCAATAATCAAAAATTGGAACTACAAACACAAATTTGCCAAAGATGTATTGGCCATTCTTTTTTGCAATGATACTGAGATATTATACTTAATTTGATAATATTTTGATGTATAAAAGTGGTAGAGTACACGTTTACAATCTAATGGAGTAGAAACACGCAAAGGCGCTGGAAAATGAGTTTTATCTATTTCAAAAACCATTTGTTCTCACATAGCAAAGCTGGTGCCCTATCTACATCCTCTCCAATATACGTTTATAATGTCAGACGCTCTAAAAATAGACTATTCTGGATTAGTTGAGTCCCTGGTTTATATATGGTAATTAAGCTCTTTGTAATAATAATAATTGGAAAAGACTGAACACAAACACATTAATGTAGATAATGAGTCTGAAGTCTGAACATTCCAACATTCTTCTCAGCAGCTGCTTTCCCTGTCCTTCGAAACACACTAAAAAGGAGATTCTACTACACTGAGAACTCTTGTATGTATGTGTGCACATGTGTCTATGTGTGTGTGGGTGGTGTGTATGCGTGTCTTTCACAACTCTACTGCATGCCAAGGACAATGAAACATTGTTAGCTGCCAACAAAACACATAAAAGTGCAATAAATGGCACTAGTAAAAGAAGGAACGGCACTTGCATTTCATTTTGCCTTAATAGAGAAGGCCTTTCGAACAGTGTGTGTGTGTGCGCCACGATCACAATTATGGAACTAGTGTCACTAAATAAAACACCATTCCCTCTTTAATGCAACTGAGTAGTAGCAGGTATCATGCTAAAACTACCAGATAGTATACTCCATGCTAAGTCACAGTAGCTGTCACTTTAGCAAGCAGAACACAACTTTGGTGACAGCAGGCTACATGCTAACACTTTAGCATATTGTTGAAAACAACCTCAAACACTTTTCAGGACCAATTGAACTATCAAAGCGGAGAGTATTAAAAACTGCTAAGTATGTCAAAAAGTTGACATCAATTTTTTGTAACTTATTATTTTAAACACTGATGTGTTGGAGAAATTTTGCTTATTTGTTATATAAAAAAGTGTTGTGCAAAAATCTGTTTACTGTAATCAAATAAGGAACCTAAAAGTACAATTTTCAAATCAGTACCAATATTACAATATCGTAATGGCACTGGTAGCAAAAATTTCGAACAATACCAAGTCCTAAATGGAGTAGTAGTACATAGTAGTAGTAGTAGTAGTACGAGTAAAAGTAATCACCACGGTAACACTTTTGTGTCAATAATGTTGATAGTAGGCTCTGCAGAGAAGGCCAATTTAGACTTTCCCCGTGAGTCTGCGAGGGTTCGCAAGGGTGTGCGTGACATAAATTTTGTCATCTGTTTACATCAGCGGGTGTTACCTGTTGCCTCTACCTGCGTGAAGTTGGCGCCCCACCTTATGCAAAACTCTGGGAGAATAGTCTCAGTCGTTTGTGCTTTGTTTTTGCTGGTTTGTGCTGTTAAAATTTTCGTTTGTGCTGTTATCATTTTTTAAATATTAAAGAATATTTTNGCTGGTTTGTGCTGTTAAAATTTTCGTTTGTGCTGTTATCATTTTTTAAATATTAAAGAATATTTTGTAGGTCATTCTGAGGTCACTCAGCCCCCCAACCTGCTCCAAATTGACACAGAATCATTTCATTTGTTTGTGCTTCATTTATGCTGGTTTGCCGTTAAAAGTTTCATTTGTGCTCTTTGACTCTCTTTCTCCCGTTATTTACCGATTTACCGATCAGCCCAACTCAGCATAATCCCATTCTGCAATATAAAATGCTAATTTGGTGTCTTATTTTGATATTATGGCAAAGTATAAAGTGGCAGTTATAATAACACAAGACTGCATATTCCTTGGAAAGATCTGTTTATGCCTGTTGTGCTCTTTAGTGTGTATGCCGCATAAGCGGTTTGGTCCTCTGGCATACATAAGTGGGCGGAGAACACTGTCAGTCCAACTCACGACCCCAGATGCTAAATCATGAGATTATAGCAGTCTGGTAAGGTCATGTACACCTTACATTTTGACAGAACTGCAGTTAAAAGAGTAAAACCAATGTGCAATCCAGTAGAAATGTAGGTCATATCTATTAAAAAAAAAAAAAAAAAAANAAAAAAAAAAAAAAAAAAGAAAATGTGGCAACACAAACCAGTACAAACGAATCACAAAAACGAAATCATTTTGGGTCAATTTGGCCATAGTTGGGAGGCTGGTGACATCATCGCCTAAAATAAGACTTTCAAAATCTAAAAAAATCGTAGCAGCACAAACAAAACTTTTAATGGCACAAACCAGCCATCATCACGCCAGCTTCACGCAGGTGCTGTCTCTGTGCAGATGTTTGCTTACCTCCAATTTTTGTGACTGCGCGGACTTGTTGCTTCTATCGGGCCGACTGCGCATGCTCTAGAAAAACAATGTAGCTGCTGCGCTTGGAGAGAGGTTGTGAGGAGATCCGTCACCACCCGTATTTGTATAATTTATGGTGTTACTTTCCTGCCAGAATCATCTATCAGTTTGCAAGCATGATTATAATGCCATAATAACTGTATAATTAGCCCAAACATTGGGAGAAGAGGAAAGCGACTGAGCTGAGCGACTCTCTGGCTACATTAAAGGAAAGCGACTGACCTGAGCGACTCTCTGGCTACATTAAATATTAAACAAACATTAAACCCACACCTGTGGAACGTGTCCTCTAAGCGGACACCAAAACGGACTACAAACAGAACCGCGTACGCTGGAGGCGGAGCCTAGCGGACTCATGAATGCGGAAAGTATAAACCAGGCTTGAGGCAAACCTAAACAAGACAAAAACAATGACAGCAGTAACTGTGCAGAGGTCAACACACACACACACATACACAAACACACACACACACACCTTACAACCACTATAAATGTAACAGTTGGAAGAATACATTACATTTGGTGAGTTAAGCAAAATAACAGACAATTCCAAAATTTCAAAACAAGGAGAAAAGAATGAAAGCATGAAACATATGAATGGCAGAATTTTGAGGGAGAATGAACAAAATAATGATAGAAGAACGTATGGAGACAATGTGTTCAAATGAAGATTATGGGCGACATGAAAAACACGCTGAAAAGATCTGAGAAGCTGTGTTTACTAACCTGGATGACTCCTTCCATCATGCTCACCATCTTGTTCACGGTGGCGATGACCTTGTGTGTTCTCTCTGACGGCGACATGTCGGGCCGGTAGGTGGGGGACAGGACGTAGCGGCAGGCCATGTACAGGACATAGGTGGGTGAGAGTTTGAAGTGAACCGTGGAACTGTTGGTGTAGTTGATGATGGCTGACAGGAAGGTGTCTTCAGCTGAGTGGACACACACACACACCAAAAATCAGATCTTTAAGCCACTAACAGCATTCAAATGAAGCGGTTGATACTTTACGTCAACTTTCACAGGATTTTATTTTTTCTTGATGACTTTAAAGGGACTTAATCCAGGAATTGTCTGATTACAATCAATTTATATTTAAAGGACCATACTTGTGATCGTGCATGTTTGAGCCTAACATATTCAATTTTCATACACGTTACGTTACTGACAATCATTTCCCAAAGGATAAAACCATATTTCAGCTTTGNTCAATTTTCATACACGTTACGTTACTGACAATCATTTCCCAAAGGATAAAACCATATTTCAGCTTTGCCGATATTTTGCAAAATCTCTTAATCTTTCAAAATCAAAGATTCAAGCGATACACCCACCTTAAAAATCGATATTTCTCCCGCTAATAGTTACACAGCCTTATGAAGTCACAGTTGTTTAAATTTTTCCATAAACACAGATCTTCTTTTGGGACTATATTTCCAGGTGGAGACATACATTCACGCCGCGCTTTTTATTATGCCAAAATTACGGAACTTCGAAAAAAACCTGGACATACGTCGTGTTCATGATGATGATTTACTTATCCCAAGAATGTTTCAAGTATCAACAGGTTGATTTTAATAGCGTACCAGAATGAACTGAAACATGGCAGTCTGGAAGGTAGGAAAAAATTTTTAATTCACTGTTCCAGCAGTATGCTTTGGGAAATGATTGTCAGTAAACTTATATGTATGAAAATTGAATTTACTAGTGCAGTGCTCGTTCAAAACGTGCCTGTTCTGAATGGGCCGGACTTTATGGTGTGCTGCACCCTGCCGTAATTTTGTTCTGCACGTCCTTGTGAGCTAGCTTTGTTTGCTGTGACTGTGGAGCGGAGCATATGCTGCCGTGCCCGGAGAGTATCCACCACGTGGACTACTTTTTACTGGCACAGCTCAATTCGAGGACCGCTCATCCAAACAAATTCACACTTGACACTGCACGTTCTTGGGTCCTGAGCAACGAACCTACCGAATTTCAACTTCATATCTCATCTAGAGGTGATGATGCCACAGACAGACACAGACAGAAATTTCTGCCTTTATAGTTAGATTAGGCTCAAACATGCAGAATTACCAGTATGGTCCTTTAATGTCTCACGCTATAAATATGACATATATAAATATGTCACCAGTCAATTGCCTCTTATCAGTTATATGATAATAGACAGACTGATGGGGTGAAATTCCCTCCTTTAGCTGCAAATACGTCACTAGGGTGGTTTGTTAGTCATGAGACTTTGTTGCACATGTTCCATGTGGGACACACCAATAAAAACATTATGAGCCTGACTGTGGCTTCACTTTCAGCTCGGCTGGTAAAGTCTTTAATGTCAAACTGGTCTGAACCAGAGCACGACTTCTCTCTCTTTCTCTCACACTGCAAAGACAAAAGCTCAGCAGTGGTTGTGGATGGTGCGCATGTGTTTGCAGTGGAGATGGAGCACATTACTGTCACATGAAACATGTGGCAGCGTGAATGCGGAGATGTTTACGCCGTTGACGTGAGAAATTGAGACCGAGCTATGCTGGCATGTTCACATCACCTGAATGTGTATCGCAGCTTTCTAGCAAACGTTGATATAATCCGGTTGGGTTTATCTTAATTCCTAGCTGAGGGTATAACAACTCTCCAGTCTGATAATCACAATGTTCTAAACATCAGCAATGACCCTTTAATGCACTGGATACTTTGTGTGGAAGTCATGTGTATGTGACTGTGTCATTAATGCTTCTTCCATTGCACTGTAAGGTCATGACTGCATCACTAATAAAATTCCTTCTTGGTTTGGAAAAACAGATGATCTCACGTTATCCCAAATATGTACTTAGTGTGTCAACACACACATGCATACATATATGTGCACAGACACGCACTAAATACAAAGCCTGAAGGCCCAGCACTATCAAAGACAATAAACAGTGTTAGAAAGGCAATGCAGACAACCAGAGACACCAAAATAGTGTGAGGGGAATTTTGCATTTAAAAAAAATCCAATCTTAATGTCTTTTTTGTCCTTCTGTCCTGGAACTGATTTAATACCAGTTTAATAATCAAAACAAAAAGAGGAGGCTGAAGTATCCCATTTCTAATAAATACATGTAATCTAATTTATTTACGAATAACCAGCATAAGACCAAGACATCAACAAATTACATTTTAAGGATTAATGTTTAATGTGTGCTGTATGGGATTGTTAACACTGCCCTTTAATAATTCAAACCAATAGGTTTGTGCTGTATAGAGGTTAAATGTCTGCACTGCACAGGTCTCCTTACATCCATTAAATCACTGTAGCTAAAAGAGATGACATTTTCTTTATTTTTATGGGCTAGTATTCTATTAACAAAGAGAATATTTGCACTTGCACACACACACACACACACACACACAGAGTTAATTAATTGACTGATCTGTGTCAAATGCAATAAAGCTAGCAGACAGGCTGAATTTCTTTGTGGTATTGGGCGTGGGAGAGTGAGATGGTTAATGGACCGTTAGCAGCCAGCGCAGAGATCCATTTAGTGTATTTTGATAGCTGAAGGGCACATGCACACACACACACACTGCACGGTTCCCTTGATTCCTGCTTGCATTAAATCTGTCTGCTTCTCCTGAATCTCTTCAAAATGAAAAACACAGTGCAAAGACCAGGAGATGCTGCTTACCTTCCCCTTAGTTACAAGTAGACATATACAAAAAAATTCTAACGAAACAAAAAACACAACACCGATCGATCGCAGTAATCAAAATGGCTCAGACAGACGTAGCAGTAAGCAATGCGACACGCTGGATTCGATTCTGAGATGCAGACACTCTGTTACTGTCAGTTTTAGAGACTGGCTGATATTTCTGTCACCAGAAGGCAAGCTGTTTGATCGCGCTGTGGAAATGATGCGGCTGTACCAGCATAGATGTCACTTGCTCTAAAATAAATAATTTCCACTTGAGGTCAGTGCGAGTGCAAGAAAGGAACTCGCTGAAGGAGCCATGTAGTTGCTACTCCATATGCTTCCAGCTCTTAATTTACTTCCGAGCTTTATTTATTGCGTATAATTAGTGTCGGTGCAGCAGCATCATTCTGGTGCACAGCACAACTAAGAGGCTCAATACTTTCCAGCTACTGACTGGCTCATTAACACAGCGAGGGGAATAGTACTTACAGTTGTCTCTGAACTCGATGCCGGCTGGCAGAGTCAACTCTGTCCTGTCTGCTGAAATGTCCTGAGACCTGATGAGACAAAGGAAAAATAACAATAAATACTATTAGGAGGATCAGGAGGAGGAACATATACAGTATATATGAGCCAGAGGATAAGAAAGAAGATGTCTGACCTGCTGTCCTGCTGCTCTCCTCTAATCATGGGTTTGACCATTCCTCTCTCCATGTCCAGCTTTCCTGAGCTCTAATAATAATAATAATAAACTTTATTTATGTAGCGTTTCTCAAAACTGCATTTACAAAATGCTTCACAGAGAAGGAACAACATCAATCCATAGAATCCCACCAAAACATGATGCTGCCTGAGAAAAAAATCCACACATATAAAGTACAATACAGCAGCTCATCAGAATTAAAGACGTATTGATGTTCATGAGCACATGCAATCCAAAAAAGAAGAGGATAAAATAAATAAGAGGATAAAAACAAATATATTAATGGTACCCAAGGTAAGAATGAGAAGCAATTAAAACAGCAGAGAACCACCAAGAATTAACTTGCAACAGTTAAACTAGAAGTCAGATTATGAAAATACCTGTTATATAAATATGTTTTTAGCAGTTTTTCACAATGCTGCACTGATTCAGCTGAGCGGATATCGAGGAGTAGCTGGTTGGAGCAACAACGCTAAACGCTCGATCCTCCTTTGTTTTGTACCTGGACTGAGGGATGTGTAAAACCTTTGGTCAGCAGATCTGAGAAGTCTTGCTGCAGTATATGGTTGTGTGTGGGCAGAGATATAGGAGGGAGCCAAACCATGGGTGGCTTTAAACATAATTAGAAGGATTTTAAACTGAATTCTGAACTGAACTGGAAGCCAGTGTAAAGAGAGCAGGACAGGGGTGATATGCTCTCTATGTTTAGTGAGTCAGAAGTCTCCTGCTGCATTCTGAACCAGCTGAAGACGGCAGTTGCAGAAGCAGTGAGACATGAGAATAGGGAATTACAGTAGTCGAGACGAGAGGAGATGAAGGCATGAATCATTTGTGTTGCTACTTCTTTTGGGAGACTTGAGCTAATTTTGGCAATATTTCTTAGTTGTATTTATTTATTTATTGTTTTATTTAACAGGGATGAAAACATACAACATTGCCACAGACAAATGTGGAAATAAAACGTCTAGCTTAAGCTAGCTTGCAATCCTTGTCCCTGGTCAGGCTTTTAAATACAATAAAACAATTTATACAATAAAAACACAATTTATACAATTCATACAAACTACAGATTAAAACAGAATCAAATTTACATAAAAACTGTGTTTGTGTGAAACATGTGACCTCATTAATGCTCACATCTCTGTTGTTGCTGAGCCAGAGTTTGACTTCTGCATTAAACGCCTTCAGTTCTGTTTGTGACTTGATTTCTGCTGGTAAAGAGTTCATATGTGTGTTCCTTTTACTGAAAAGGATGATCGACCAAAAGTTGTTCTGCTCATTGGGACTCTACAGTTCTGGCTAGTTACTCTTCTTGTCATATTCCCACTATAATCTCTGTTTAATGAGCTGATAGACCGTTTCTGTACCAGCCCATTTAAACACTTGAAAATGAGTTTTCTATTTTTTTTTTTTTTNAAAAAAAAAAAAAAAAACCTTAAAAAAAGAAAAGGAAAAAAGAAAAAGAAAGAAAAAAGGAAAATGAGAAAAAAGAAAAAAATAAACAACAAAAAAAGGGAAAAAAAAATAAAAAACAAGTTTTAAAAATGAAAAATTTATTTTTCAGTGGTGCCATTTAATGGTTTCCGATCTAAAATTCTCAAAGCTTGTTTGTAAAGTGATGATAAAGGTCTGACTATCGCCTCAGAGGCCTGGTCCCAGGCAGCAGCACAATAAGACAGGTGTGAAAAAAATCATGGCATGCAGATTCAAATGAGCTGCCTTGAAGGATAAACACGACCTTATGAGCCTGAAGCAGCTCAGACTGTTTTTAACAGTTCTGTACAACTTCTTTATATGTATATCAAACTTTAGTTGGGGATCTAGAGAGACGTCTAAGTATTTAAATTCATTTACAACCTCAATTTCTTTTGTGTCAGTAGTGATGTGAAATTCATTGAAAACAGGCAGAAAACAGGATTGGACAAGTTTAGTAATATGCTGATCAAAACTGAGGTTTGAGTTGAAAATGATGCTGAGATTTCTAGCAGAGTGACTAACATTTATTGACAATGGCCCCAGGCAGGACTGAAGGCTCTACACACACAGAAACACACACATACAAAATATACATTACACTCAGGCCCAGTAGCTTTGACAAAATGAGAAATAACTCAATTTAGCTGTAATTTAATTTACTGCATATGCTCCCATGTAGAAAATGTACAGAGACAAATGACTACAAATGACTTCTCCATATCTCCACACATCCGATGCAGACAGTTTATGATTCAGTACTAGATCAACAAGAACTTTGCAAGTTCATTACTAGAAGAGCATCTTATGCAACATAAAGTGGCTTGACAGAGAGTATCTGTGGTTTTATCCTCCTCCAATGATTTAGTTACAGATCCTCTAGAGAACGTATTTATTTGCTTATAAATGTCACACATGAAGAATCCAATTCTATTTGATAACAAAAAAAAGCTTTTAAAACAGCTTTTACCCGTGATAAATGTGATAAAACAGTGACAACATGACTGGAACATGAATGTACACAAATACACAGCAGAAATTCAAATGTTCTGGTTGTGCTGTGTGTGTGTGTGCGTGTTACCTTGCTGGTAGGCAGGGCGGCTCCACCGTGGACGTCTCCGTGAAGATCGAAGGTGGTCTCTGGTACGCTGCTACAGCAGAAACACATACATGCAGCAGTTTAGATGAGGAACCGAGCTCTCCACAGCTGTTTTTTTACTGACAACGACAAGCGCTCAGACTCTAGACACACACACACACACACACACACACACACACACACACACATTTACTNGCTCAGACTCTAGACACACACACACACACACACACACACACATTTACTGTATCTAACTTTGCTCATTGTCAGCAAATAGAGAGCTGGATCAGGGATGCAGCAAATGAGTGACTCACACATAAATAAACACAGACCTGCACACATTTGCATAACATTGTAACATGATATAAAGTAGCTATGCCAGGAGTCGTGTGTCTATGTTGTGTGTGTTTATGTGTGTGTGCATGAGAGACAGTAATTGATTGTGACAATAGCCGGGTTTAAAAGACAGGCTTTCACTTTTCATGCCCCACATGACATGAGGGCATCAATGTCAAACAGTAATATACCAACACAAACACACACGCACACACAGACAAAGCCTTTGTGTTCTCTATTGTGAACTGACGCGAATATCGCTGCCACTGACACTGCCGTCTTTGTCACACACACGATAAGCAGCAGCAGTGAAAGCAGCTTAAATGGGACTGTGTTTACACTGATGAAGAAATATCTGAGATGTTTCTAAGCTAAATGATGATTTCAGAGCAGTTTGATTTTTTTTTTTTTTTTTNTTTTTTTTTTTTTTTTCGTTTGCTGTGCTTTGATTGTTGGTAAAGACAACATCCACACCACAAACAGAACTGATTATGCCTGTGAGGCTATGACCGTGCTACTGCTGATAAATTTTTAATTAAGATTTTTAATTATGATTTTTTTTCCCTCTGATTGTTTTTTCCTCTCTGGGTAAAGGTGCTAATGAAAATCATCTGGTTGGTTGGAATGCAGAATAACTGAAAACTCTTAACCATCATGATATCAAAGTCCTGTCACCACCACGTTATACACTTTCAAATAACTTTTAAAAAACAAGAGAAATACCGGTTCTTTAAAGGACTGCAGTATCATGACTGTCATGTAGTATTTAATATATAGATAGTTGTGAAGCTATCAGCGCAGCTACTAAACACACAGGCATCAAAAACATCATAACATTACACAACTGGATGGAAATTAACTGAGCGGTTTCCAGGGATAAAATTTGCATGTAGCGTTGCAGATATTTGCTTAGTTTTTCTTTCTTATGCCTGAACATGAAGTTCACTTGCTTCTGGTGTCAAAAATACAGAAAACAAGCTGCACAAGATGAACTAGAACTTGCTACCTCTGCACTTATTACTTTACAAGACTTAAGGAAACTAAACAAACCGACACACACTCAGAGTGAGTTACTGCATTAGTTACTTACACACACCTCTCTCTCTTTGTCGTCGTGTCAGTCATCCACTGTGCTGGTTAAAAGCTATTTCTATTTCTTCGAAACCTGCTCACACACACACTCCTCCTCTCATCTGGCATGTGCTCTCTTTTTCCTGTGCGAGTGTGTGTGAAAATGGAGAGCAGGAGGCCACACCCCAGACCATGCTGATCAGATTAGAGGGCTGTCTGCCTCCCATAACCCCAGACCTCCTCGCTTTCCTTCTCTTCTCATTCCTCCGTTCGCTCCATCCAGCTAACCCCAGACTTCTCTCCTCCCTTTCATTCCCTTCATCTCCGCAAACCTCAACCTCGCCTCCCTTCATGCACAATATCCTCTTTTTTTTTTTCTCTCTGTTCACTAATTTTAAGAAAGAGAAGCTGCATCCCAATTTGATGCTGTGCCCAGATTAACACTGGAAAAGTTCCAAAACTAAGTGTGCAGACTAAATTGTAGAAGTTGGGTTTAGCCAAAATGAGGATGGGAAGAGTAGAAAAAGCAGGAGGAGGAGGAGGAGAAGAGTGGAGAGGAGGAAAGACAGGTGGAAAATTAGGAGAGGAAGTATAGAAGAGGAGCCTGTTTTTGTGATGTGATGACAATATTTTATCTCCTGTAGCTTTCTAATCTCTCTCTCACTCACTCACTCCACTGTCTCACCCAGACTTGTGGCGGCCCCTCATCACGGCCGTCGGTTCCCTCTTCCCACCCTGGTCGAACATCGGGTCCACAAACTTAAAGACGTGGGCGGAGCCAAACTGCAGGGTGGAGCCTGAACGCAGTACCGTCGTCTCAGTAACGCGCTGTCCGTCCACAAAGGTGTCGGCGTCGGGGCCGTGGGGCGTCACAGTTACCATCCCCTCGCTGTGCATGAGGTTACAGTGGTGTGGGAGAATCCCTGGACCCAGCAACTGCAGAAAAACCACCAGATTATTCAAATATCACAACGTAACCAGAAAAATATCTAAGTCAAAGTACTCCAGCATTGAATTAAGTACAGTTACTGATTACTTCTGTTCTGTGAGCTTTCTACTCTTCCTCTACTACATTTCAGAGGGAAATGTTGCACTTCATATTCCTCTACATTTATCTGATGGCTGTAGTAAGTTTGAAGTTATGATAAAATTCAAAATGGCATCATTAATCGCATTTTAGACATTATTTGAAGAGTTATAGGAAGGGAACGAGGAGAGGGGATTTACTCAACTAATCTGACAGCATGAAAATCCTGTCTGATGATGAAAAACTGATCGCAAACTTTGGAGGCTTACATTCTTTAATTCCAAAAGTTTCTTTTTTTTTTAAACTTGGTATTTATTTTTCATTATTTCTTTTTATAATTGAGGGTTTTTTTTTCATGTATATTCATCCATTTGCAGATCCTTTTATTATTTTATCCCATAATTTCCAGTTTTTTTAATTCCAAAAATCCCCAAAATTGGAGATATGGGGACAACCTCATGTCTTCAGTTTTGGAGGTTTTATTCTGACTTTTTTTTTTTTTTTTTTNTTTTTTTTTTTTTTTTTACTTTCTCCTGCCAAATCTTTTTTCTCCCTCTTTTACTTAAGTAGGTTTTTTTTTAATGCAAGAATTTCCAGATGTGTTATGTGCTGCTGCACATAACACATCTGGAGCTAACAGACAAATGACCACAGACTCATTAGCATCACAATTAGCTTAAAATCCAGCAGGTGAAGCCCCACTTTAACAACTCTTCAGTGGTCTGCGTGTGGAGCATGTCGGGTTACCTGGATAGCTCCGTCCTCTGTGCAGTCAGAGCCAACCTCAGTGATGCTGTGTTGAAGGCGGTACAGCTTTGGTTTGTCCCGTGAGTCAGACCCGTCTAGGCACAAACACACACACACACACTTTAGCACCAGGAAGGGTGGTCCCCAAAGTACATCTAGATTTTAACGTAGAAGCAGCATTCGTGCTCAAAGTCAAACGTTCATACTGACACTTCACACACAGGTAACAGAATGAACCATCAGCTCAACTGGAAAGAGTCAACACCAGCTGCAATATACCGGTTGATGTACTGATAATGCGTGTGTGTGTGGGTGGGTGGGTGTGTGTGCGTGGGTGAGGNCCGGTTGATGTACTGATAATGCGTGTGTGTGTGGGTGGGTGGGTGTGTGTGCGTGGGTGAGGGGATTGGGGAGCAATTATTGTTAGTAAACAGGAGTTTAGTAGAAGCAAAGCGGATATTATTTCATGGAGGAAAACAGGAAAAATAATGGGTATGGGGATAAATTTGGGATAAAAACTGAATGGCTCTAACAAAAACCAAAGACCTGCACTTACAACTTAAAGCTAATAAAGCAACGCTACTGAGACAGCTTGAGATTACTGGATCCATGCAAACTCTAACCCACATACGAGAAACAGAATGCTGCATGATAACACTTAATCTTACAAGCTATTTTATGAATAATAAGCTCTACACTATCACTTAAGTCCACCAGCATATATTAGCAATTAAAGAACTGCTTGTTGGTTTGTAACTCTGTTAAAAGTACGTAAGAATTGAATTATTTTTATTATTTAATAGAAAAAAATCCTAATGATGCCTAAGTGTTTCTCCCAATAGATTTGTCCTAAAGGCTCATACTGGTCGCAAAAATTATTATTAAAAATTATACTTTTGTACTTCCCAAATTTCACTTTTTGGCATTTTTGGCCCCATTCTGTCAGCTGGTTGGCAATTTAACACTTCTGCCTCATGTTTGAAAAGGACACAGAGGACCCATATCTCTTACAATAAAATGGCTGGAAAATGATCTGACGCAAAAAATTAGAGAGCTGCTCTCCAACCACGCCAAAGACAAGACATAAAGACAGCTAAACGACATGAGAGATGCCGTTTTCTGACTGTCACTCGACATGTTTCTCACCACATTGCTGTAAACAGTCTCTCGCCTCGTGTATTGCAAGGAACTTTCTGCATTGATTTATCGCGTGAGGAACTAAGCTTCTATTCATAACCTGGCATGATAAAACAGAGTCTTTACAGCACTTTGCTGTAAAGGAGAGCCATGTTTGAACGGCCAAAAGCACCACTGTAACAGCTGATGAAAGCAATTTAAAGGACCATACCATCCATTTTGCATTTAGCCTAATACATTCAATTTTCATACAGGTAATGTTACTGACAATCATTTCCCAAAGCATACTACTGGAACGGTGAATTAAAAATGTTTTTCCTACCTTCCAGACCTCCACTGGTTTCAGTTCATTCTGCTATTAAAATCAACTTGTTGATACTTGAAACGTTCTTGGGATAGGTAATCCATCATCACCAACAAGACGTGTATGCAGGTTTTTTTTCAAAGTTTCATCAAGTTTCATCATTGAATATTCAGGGTTTTTTTTTTTTTCGAAGTTTTGTAATTTTAGCGTTTAAGCACAATAAAAAGCATAGAATGAATGTATGTCTCCACCAGGGAATATAGTCCCAAAAGAAGACCTGCGTTTATCGAAAAATTTNTGAATGTATGTCTCCACCAGGGAATATAGTCCCAAAAGAAGACCTGCGTTTATCGAAAAATTTTAACAACTGTGACTTCATAAGGCTGCGTAACTATTAGCAGGCAAAACATCGATTTTTAAAGTGGGTGTATCACTTGAATATTTGATTTTGAAAGATTAAGAGATTTTACAAAATATCAGGTAGGCTGAAATACGGTTTCATCCTTTGGGAAATGATTGTCAGCAATGCAACATGTATGAAAATTTAATATATTAGGCTCAAACATGCAAAATGGGTGATACGGTCCTTTACACATCTGAAAGGGGCTTTATATAAGTTTTCATGAAGTGAAAACTTATATAAAGCCCCTTTCAGTTATGGATTGAATCATTACTTCTATTATAAACCCATGATGGTACAGACATTTACTGAATCTGTTTTTGCTGTACAGGTAAATTTAAATTTTTATTTAAGTTAATTTTAAATTTAATTCAAATGCACTGTAAAGGACTTTGGTCCTAAATCGAACTTGTCACTTTGGCTAAAATGTCTGGTAAATATTGATTTGCTTTGTCTTTACTGACCCTAAAGGAGAAATTAGCAACTATTGCTAATGAGGAGCACAACTAGCAACATATCTAGTTATTTCTTCACTACAATTTGGTCTAGATTTATCAAAAAGGAAATGTGTTGGATTGTTGTGGCAACATGGGGTGTGCGGGGGAGGGGCACCCCACCTTCACCAAAAAAAAAAAACAAAACAAAACAAAACAAAAAAAACCAACCATCAGCCACTGCAACAGACAAAGAGGAGGTGTGGTGGGTTGTTACCTTCATGGTGCCGATAGGCGTAGTAGGCATAGTGATTCCCTCGCCCTAGGCAGACAGGCAGGCAGGTACGGAAGTAGGGGAACACATGCACAAGGCCGCGCACGCATACATAGGTACACACACACACACACACACACACACACACACACACACACACACACCATGCCATAGGAAGGTGGGAAAGAAAACACATAGCAAAGGGTAAAAATGCAGCAAAGGAGGAAAAATGCAGCATACGTTGTTAACCCATTAATTGCAAGGAGGCATACACTCGCACAAACACACTCAAAAAAAAGTTCTAAGGGAGCTCACCAGGCGACATTCACGATACACTCCAGGGCTGCGCTATAATTCCAATCTTAATCCAATGAAAACATCTATTACTACACATTTAACCTTTTTTTCCCCTTCATTCTCATGTCAACAAAACAATACAAGTTTGTATGTCAGTATTGTTTCAAAAAAGGCTGACAGAGCTAATTAATTCTAACGTAAGATCTTCAATGGTAATTATTCATTTTTAACCTTGACCTTTACAGTAATCTAATCTTAATCCTCAAATTCTCATCTAAACTAAAATCTGGTAGGTGTAATCTTTTAGTCAAGAAGTCTAAAATGCTAATTGGTTCTAAAGGATAAAGTGAAAGAACACCCACTCACTCACACACACACACACACACCCCAACACTTAGGGGAGCCACCAAAACAAATTTCCATCTGGAGAGTTTTCCACAGACAGTGACCAGTCAACCCTGACAGTGGATGAAGTAGATGGGTTAGTACAGTCCTGGAATAGACCAGACCAGACCAAACCAGTTCCAGCACCACAGCTTGAACCAGTGTGGTACTGGCTAAAGTTTGGATGGATCAAGCCCAGTTGGTTATGGCATGATAAAACAAAGAGACGGGCGGAGAGGGAGCAGGAGAAAGAAGGGATCAGTTGCAAGAAACAAGCTGTTAGGTCAGGATTACGTCACACAGCGAGACCTGAAGAGGATTTGCTTCTTCAAAATGCTGTTAGAAGTTTGGACAGTTTTGATATTTACCATATTATACTGTGTATTATCTTCAGAGGAAGAATCCATCTTTTCCACTGATTTATAATTATAAATAAGTGATCAATGCATTCTGGAGTTATTCTGTTCCTGCTTTACCTTTTGTCCTTTAATCTGCTCTGCAAACTTATGATTCAACCTGTGTTTCTTCCATTTGCCAGAACATCTGTTGAAAACTCATAAGCAATGCGTTCTGGCCTTTAACTCAGATGTTGGTATCGTGCATCGTGTCATATTTCTTTCTGTATTGATTGATGAATGATGATGCAAAATAGCACCAGCAGCCAGAAAGCCTCGCGCTGAAAACCTGTCAAGACATTTCAGATTGCTTTAACTTTAACTGGGGCTGCATCAGAAGTATTGCTCATGATAGTAATACTAGTTTAAATATAATAACCTAGATTTAAGGAATCATCAACACCATGAGCTGTTTTATGATTCAGTATCTGTAGCGTTCAAGTGATTCTGGCACTTGGTACATCATAGTTATCTGTATTAATCTGGGTTACTACATTTAGTGTTGCACTGAAGCAGAATTTGTTGTGGAGATATTTTTGTGTCTGACCTCAATGAAAAAACATTTTGCCTTTGATGAGTGCATATCTATTCTTAAAACTTAAAAAACTTTGATGTAAAACTTGCATAATTCTGTGCTTGTCAGCTTTCTGGTACCATCTGACTGTAACTTCAAGAGATGACAAATTTTTTTATCCATCTCATTCCCTCACGGAGCTGCTGTTTCAAAGTTAGCTGCTGCCACTTGCCTGAAGAAAGGATGTGCAATACTGCAATTCATCTCAGGCAAACACGTCATAAAAACAAAAACAATGATTATCATGGCATTAAATTATTATTTTTACATTTATAAAACCCCAGTTTAGGATTGTATAATAGAATCAGGCCTGGTTCCAATCCAAGTGATGCTGCAGAACAGCAACACACAAGAAACAGACCTTGGTTTTGTGCCAGACTGACACTTAATGCATATGAAGAAGGCTAGGCTTCCCCACTCAAACGTAAAATACCTCAAGCCACTGCAAACATAAAGACTCTATAGTATCTGGATTTTGAAAACCTATAAAAGAGACAGTAACTATTAAAGGACCACACTGCCCATTTTGCATGTTTGAGCATAATATATTCCATTTTCATACACGTAATGTTACTGACAATCATTTCCCAAAGCATACTACTGGAATGGTGAATTAAAAATGTTTTTCCTGCCTTCCAGAAGTTCATTCTGGTACACTATTAAAATCAACTTGTTGATACTTGAAACGTTCTTGGGATAGGTAATCCATCATCGCGAACAAGACGTGTATTCAGAGTTTTTTTTTCGAAGTTTCAACATTTTAGTGTTTAAGCACAATAAAAAGCACGGAATGAATGTATGTCTCCACATAATATAGTCCCAAAAGAAGACCTGCGTTTATCAAAAAATTTAAACAACTGTGACTTCAGAAGGCTACATAACTATTAGCAGGTGAAACATCGATGTTTAAGGTGGATGTATTGCTTGAATATTTGATTTTGAAAGATTAAGAGATTTTGTAAAATATCAGGAAAGCTGAAATAGTTTTACTCTTTGGGAAATGATTGTCAGTAACCTTATGAGTATAAAAATTGAATATATTAGGCTCAAACATGCAAAACGGGAGGTATCGTCCTTTAAATACTGCTTGTACCTTGCCTGTTTAATCAGGGATATTGTATTGAGAAAATTTTCAGGATATTCTAATCAAAGTTTTGGAGAAAACATATTTTTTCATTTTGACAAACAAAGCGTGCAAACTCAAGCTTTTTAGGTTTTTCTGGTGTTAAAATGTGCAGCTGCAAAACGATGTCATTTATAAAGAGACATCACACACAATTAAGCCAAGAGTGATTTGGGAAGGGAATGCAGTTACAAAGTGTTCTTTGCAGCTTTATAACACTGCATTGGGAAATGCAAAGAGGGCTTGCTGCTTTTTAGACAGTTTTAAATGTCATTCTGAAGGCATTCAGTAATACAGCCTGGACCTGAACAGCATTCGTTCTGAAAATATCCAAGATACAGGATGGATTTACTTTGGGGAAGCAGACAGAGGTCAAGAAGTATCAATCATAAGTAAAAGCAGCCAGTTCCGGTATAGATTCCAGCCATTCTTGAACTCCTGCAGTGGCTTTTATATATTGATAAAAATCCTGCTGATTAACAAACCACAGCTGGAATAGCTGGAATTTATAATGGAGCCACATGTGACTCACTCACCTTGGTGGGGAAAAGAGACAGACTCACCTTTGGTTCACCCCAAATGCTGTTTCCTGTCGAGAGCTTGCCTCCAAGTGGTCACTATATGCTACTACACTCAAACCGCTCATGATAATGCTGCCATTCTTACTACTGCTCATACAATTAGTACTAATACTGCTATTACTTTCATTACTACTGCTATTTATACAAGCACTAGTAGTCCTTTTACTTCTACTACTACTAATGCTGCTGCTGCTACTAGTGCTGCTAATTACTATTATTCTAGAGCAACTACTACTACTACTACTACTACTACTATTACTACTACTACTACCACTACTACTTCTATTATCACTACTACCACTGCCTCCACTGCAGCAGCTCCTCTACTTTTCTGCTGCTTCACAAGGATGATAACACACACAAATGTGTGTGTGCGCGCGCGTTCTGGTCCTACCTGGGCTTAGCTCCACCAGATAAGGCAGTTTCTCGGGCGGCAAGAAGGAGCTGCTGCCATCTTTCCCTCGCAGCACCTTGTCGTCCATTTTTCTTCCCTTACTCCCCTGGTAGTCAGGAGGTCTCTTCTTCAGCTGGAAAGCCAGCGCTCCTGACATTTTAACAGACAGAAAAACAAAAAACATTAGTCACATTCTGTTACTTTTAATTAAATGCAATTCACATGACAGCACATCACATGAATATGTCTCCTGTTCGACATGAACAATTTTGCCTTGTCCAGCTAAATAATGTTGTAATGATTGTAAGACAGCAGCAGGGGGCAGTAGAGACCAAAAACTGCATGAGCAAGAAAGAGGCCGAAAATAATTGCGATTTGGTGATAAGCATGTGTGTATGTATGTGCGTGTGTGTAAGAGAACAAGCGTGTGTGTGTTACCTCTATCAGCAGGCCAGTCCCTGAAGATCTGCAGTGGACACTCAGTATCGTCCAGAATAGCCTCCTTTCCTGACTTGTTGTCTTGCTACATCAGAAACAAGATAAACCACAAATCAGCTACTTAACAGTCAACCCTACACACCAACAGGTAAGTGGGTTGTTTTTTGTTTTTGTCTGTGTGTGGGTGTTGTGAAAGCAGAAGTTAATTCATATGATTGGCTATAACCAGAGCCCATGTAAGGATAGACAAGTTAGAAGCTGTGGGAGAGCGGCCAAGTTCACCGTCATTGCTGCGTGCGCATGTGCGCACGCACACACACACACACACACACACACACACACACAGAGACACAGAGCATCTGCTCCTGCTATAGCACTCAGTCTGAAAGCAATTGAATTGCATTCCCCCCAAAGGTTTTTGTGCCAAGTAACATTCTGTTTCAATCTTCCAGTCTGATGAAAAGCGTGCGTGTATGTGCATGCGTGTGACAGTGACCTTGGCAGTCCTCTCCACAGCCTCTCAGAAGGATGAAAGAGGTGTTTATTGATGGGATAGGCAGACAGAGGTTGTGTTTAGAGGTGGGATAGGAGGAAAAGAGGGATGAAGGTGTCCAGCAGTGACAATAGGCAGCAGGTTATAGGCTGTGCCAAAATGAATTTGCCATATTCCATAAAACACACTGTCATGCCTCATTTTGACTCTGCGTCTGCTCATTAACGGCATCCACATTAGCTGGAGGGGCTTGCAAGTTAGAGAGGGAGAAGACAAAACTTGGAACTCTGCAGAACAAAAAGAACTAGACTTTTTTAGTGCATTCCCAGCGAGGGAGGATAGATGCATTTAGCGGCAGAGGTGATGGACAGAAGTGATAGTTAGTGGTGAGTTAAATGGATGGAGGAGGTGTGTTTTTGGGGTGGGGGTGGGGGGTGTGAGGTCCTCATAGAAAGAAAACGTTGGAGCTGTTACCCGGGCAATGCAGTACTCTCTGGGGTTCTCCTTCTCCAGCCCGTACTTCTCCAGTGCCTCCACCACGGCAAAGTCAGCCATGTCTGTCGTGGAGAGCAGGATGGTCTTGTAGGGGATGTTGGGCTTCAGACTGTCAGCATATATCCGCAGAGTGCCTCCTGAAAACAGAGAGCTGGGTTCATTCTTCCGCGATTAGGAGAGGAAACCGATGTATGTCTTTCACAGTCGTACCTGTCCATTCAAATTTTTGTAAAAGTTGACTGGTGGTGCAGAGACTTTAACTTCTCTGTGCAAACCGTACATGAATCACTGATTTGTAAATCCCCTGAACAAGTGGAATTGCTACTACGAAGGGACTCGGATAAATGCAAAATTCCTGCAGCTGGAGGAAAATCTAAGTGCATAAGTGTGTTGCATCAACTCAAAATGATCACCTTAGCATATCCCACAGGGGAGTCTTCAGCTAAGCAAACAGGACTTTCAGCAGCATCACGTAAAATGGGCTTTTTAAAAATAGGACTTTCTGTCAGGAGAATGTCAGAGTTTAACCGCGAGCCATCCTGTCCCACAGTGTGTGTGTGTGCTTGTTTCTACCGTAATGTGGACAGCGGTTGAAACTGTTTTTAGGTGTCTGTCGGTAGACCCATCTGTCTGTCTGGCAGAGTGATTAAATAATGCCTGAGTCACACACACAATGCAACCACAGAGAAGACTCTGTGTGTCAGTTTCATTCAACATTTGCGTATGCTGATATACCAAACATAATAGGAACACCTGCACAATCCAACTCTGCAATAAGCCGTAAGTTTTATGGAACTTCTTGTATCCGTTATTGTTGCTATTACGTCATTAAACTCTGTGGCAACTTTGAAAGCTTTAGTTTGTGGTGGCGTTATTGCATCAGACACACACTAAACCAGCAAAACAAAAAGACGTGTTGCCATCAAGGCCCCAGTATGCTTAGAAATAAGAAAACAACAGGTCACTGAACAGTTCTTCAAACACCCAGTGCAGTCCTTTTTTTAAGAATAGCTCCTCCTGGCTGTAACTGGCCCAAATATCACGTGGCTGCAGGTTGCATCACAGGTGAGAGTCCAGCAGGCAGGGCTTGACCGTTGACGCAACCAGCAATGTGATATTTGGACCGATTATGGCCAGGGGGCGGTGCCAGAAGTAGAAAAGACAAAAGGTGGCATTGGGTGCCGTGCAAAAAGAAAACTACCTTCATGAATCACCACGCTTTGAGTTTTGCAGGACGTCTTTTTGCCCTGAAAATTCTACTTCAGTCATCCTCAAAGTTCGGACTCCGATCCGGACCAAACCACAACCGTCTCTGGACTCTGAGCAAATTATACTTTTCATATGTATTATCTGCGAGACATCGCTGCAACGCAATGAGTCAAAATTCTCTGCTTTGGAGTACACACACCGCGGAGGAAGCAAAATCAAATGTCCGACTGCTCCACTGTCTGTGTGAGAATGTCTACTCTGCTTTGGTTTGGTCCAGTCACATTCNGTCCGACTGCTCCACTGTCTGTGTGAGAATGTCTACTCTGCTTTGGTTTGGTCCAGTCACATTCAGTGTCCTGTCATCTCCATGACAACGATGGGCTGACACAGCGTTGGGCTCATTGAGAGTTGACAGCGCAGCTAGTTTCGCCAGGAGCCACCCATGACACTTAATTCCCAGTAAAACTTGGAATCCCAATCTGACCTTGGCTTGGCTAACCTTAAAGGACCATACCACCATTTTGCATGTTTGAGCCTAATATAATCAATTTTCATACACGTAATATTACTGACAACCATTTCCCAAAGGATAAAACCGTATTTCAGCTTTCCTGATATTTTGCAAAATCTCTTAACCTTTCAAAATCAAATATTCAAGCGATACACCCACCTTAAAAATCGATGTTTCACCTGCTAATAGTTATGCAGCCTTATAAAAATGCAGTAGGTCTTCTTTTGGGACTATATTCCCCAGTGGAGACATACATTCACTCCACACTTTTTATTGCGCNGTCTTCTTTTGGGACTATATTCCCCAGTGGAGACATACATTCACTCCACACTTTTTATTGCGCTTACACACTAAAATTAGAAACTTCGAAAAATACACGTGTTGTTCACGATGATGGATTATCTATTTCAAGAATGTTTCAAGTATCAACAAGTTGATTTTAATAGCGTACCAGAATGAACTGTAACCAATGGCGGTCTGGAAAAAAAAAATTTTATTCCAGTAGTATGCTTTGGGAAATGATTGTCAGTAACCTTACGTATATGAAAATTGAATATATGAGGCTCAAACATGCAAAATGGGTGGTATGGTCCTTTAATAAATGGACCTTTGTCTTATTGAAAATTTTCTTTGTGGACCTTTAAGAGTTGTATTTGAATACCCCTGTTCTACTTCATATGAACTGCAATAGGATCTAAAAGTATCTTGCTCTCAAATGCTCCCAAATACACACACCTTTGCAACACAACTGTCACCTTCACACTGATGGATTAGATACCTACTCATTCTGAAGAGTTTTTTTTTTTTTTTAGATCTATGACCTTTAGAAGTAAAGGGGACTGGATGTTCAGGCACAAAATGAAGTACCAGAGTCGGGCCTTCCATCACTGCTCCTGAACTCCTGCATCCGTTTCTCCAGTTTCTGCTGCCGCCTTCTCTTCATCACCACCTCCGGGTNTCCTGAACTCCTGCATCCGTTTCTCCAGTTTCTGCTGCCGCCTTCTCTTCATCACCACCTCCGGGTTGGAAATGGTCCTCGTGAAGCTCGTCTCCGGCATGTCCTTGTAAACTTCTGCTGCCAGACGACTGTTCTCCCTGAACCACAGAGAAAGGAGACAAATGAAAGTTAATGGTAAAAAACAAAAAGAAAGAGAAATAGAGGAACAAAAATGTCAAAGTTTAAAATCACTACTCTGTCCCCTTCTGGAGCTTTATGTGCTTTTCTAGGCATCAAAAAAAAAAAAAAAAAAAATTTGAAAATCTCTCCAAGGACTGAGAGGATGTAAGGGCAAGGCAGTAAGATGGATGGCTGCGAATATGTGTGTTACCCGTCCTCCCGGGTGAGCGTCTGTTCGTCTCCATCAGGGATTCGGGCAAACTCTTTCTCCCTCTTCTTGTCCTTCTTCTTCTCCTTCTTGGACAAAGTTCTCTTGAAGTTCTGAATCACGCCATCCTTCTCCCTCTCTGGCCCGTTGCTCTGACTCCTCTGTTAGAGAAAGAAAATGTGAGGATATATGACTGCTAAACTGAACAGGAGAGTGTGTACAACACACACACACACCGCTAAGTGAATGTCAACTGTAAAATGTCATTGTATTGTGTGGGAAATATCTCAAGATGATATTCTGTTTGTCCAGTTATCCAAAGAAAAAGACAATTATATTACCAAGAAAAAAAACAAATGATACCGGATGTATGGGATATTGCTAGAAGGTTTAGCTGTTTTATGTGAAGACGAGCAGGTCAGTATGTAAAAGACCTGGCAACCTGACTGCTTCATAGGCGAGCAAACAGAGCCTTTAGCAGAGATCAACACACCTTGGGCAGGATGTCATTCTCATTCTTCAGGACAAAGCGTCCCTCTCTGTCGTCTTTGTTCCAGTTCAGCTGAACGACGAGAGGCTTCTCATCCAGGTCCAGCTGACGCTCATCTAACACACATGCAAACACATTATTCATCATCAAATTTAAACGGTAAATGTCACATCCTACTGTTAGCGTTTTGTCAGTAATGGCATCTTATTGTTGTCCCTCCCGTTGTTAATATAATGAAGCCTACATAATTGATTTTTGATTTTGTATCATGCACACAAAGTGCCCACATGGTCTTATAAGACACCAAATGCATTGTTGCAGTGTTAAACAAAGGAAAATGTCTAAAATATACTGTGAGAACAACCCAAATAGTATCAAGAGAGTCAGCCTAACAAAAACTTTACAACTTAAACAGAGAACTTGGTCTTCTGTCACAAGATTTACACACAAAACCTGCAACAAAAAAGCTTCCCTTCCTAAAACACAAATCCAGCTTTTGATAATCATTCAGCCAAAAGAAATCTGCTTTGATTGAAGTCATTTTATTAACAAAATACAGCTCTTAAATCATCATATAAAGAGCAATAAAACAGAAAATGAACTTCATTTTCTGTTTCTTGTAACCCATATAACTCAGAGTCTCCCATTCTCTGGTGTAGCATTAAACCTGACCATTTCAACAGCGAATGCTAAAGTTCCTGAGCATAGCTGTGCAATAAAGATCTTTGATTTTTGGTTAAATTCTGTCTGAAATATGGCTCTACGTTATCATTGTTTTTATTGAGGCAATAAGTTCTCCATTTTGGTTTATACCAAACATCAACAGACCATTTTTCTCTGTACGTAAGAAATAATTTACTCTACATGTACTGAGTTTGCTGCTTTGACAGTCAAATTGATATCCATGTCTCCACGCTAACGCTTGCATAAAAGTGACTGTTACTCTGTTCAAATTAATCGTCAGCTACAGTTTGACTCTCTCTCTCTTTCAATGTTGGTCTATGGGACTCACCGCCACTGACGTGGACCTCATACAGCGAGTATTTTGGCGAGGAGAGCATCCTCATGTCAGGTCGGAACTTCTCGGCTAACGTCTCAATGACGTCCTGTGTCGTCGCCGTGCTGGAGACTCGAATGCATTTGGTAGCGAAGTTACCAGCAACCCGGTCCTGGAAGTAGAACCGCATCACGCCATGGAACTCCAAATCCTGATTGAGGAAACACAGAGAAATGGAGAGATGATCACACACACATATCATAAACTGATGTAGGATTAAACTGTAGAAACACACACTCAGTAAGAAAACTAGCAATTGAATGCTGTGAGTAATAATGTGGTTTCACATTATGGAAATCTAGAGATTCATTTAAAGCTGAATGGTGGAAATGCCCCTAATCCACATAATTTTTTTATACAAGTGGTGAAATAATTTGTCGACTGATGAATCAACAGTTTAATAATCACTTGATAATTTAAGAAAATTAGAGGAAAAGGGCCAAACATTGGCTGATTTCAGCTTCTTAAGCAGCAGGATTTCATGTTTTATCTGTTTCGCATTATTGAAAATTGAATACATTTAGGCTTATTAATTGATGCTTCTACAGAAGGTGTCACTTCAGACTCTGGGAACTCTGGGATCACACAAAATAGTCGCTAAAAAAAAAAAAAAAAANAAAAAAAAAAAAAAAAGTAAAAATCCACAGATGAATCAGTAGTAATAATGATAAAATACTCATTAGCTGCAGCCCTATAGAACATCATAAAAAGCTGAAAGAAAGAAAGCTCAGATTTTTTTCATTATCAATGCAGGAGTATTCAGTAAGGCAAACTGTTGTGTGTGACAGTAGGAAAGAAGCAGCACTGAAGTGAAAAGTGAAGTGTGTGAGCACGGTGTGTGTGTATGTGACGACAGGAAGAGAAAGTTTTTTCGTCATTCGCTGGGCTGACCTGCAGTCACACACCACCCACTTCTAAACTACTATCCACTTCATCTGCACTAAGAAGAGGCAACACTTGATATGCCTCATTATGGTCCATGAGTGAGTGAGTGTGTGACCCCAACTTCACCTTGAGATTGACCACATCAAAAAATATTTACAGTATATATGGTTATCTCGCTTTCGTATTTGCTTTGCCTCAGCTCAGCTCAGGTGGTGGTTTAGTAAACCTCTCTCTCTCCTTCACATACACACGCGTGCATGCACACACACAACTTGTATCAACGGTAGATATAAGAGCAGCAAGCTGAAAAGCACACCCTATATTTGTCTCTAAGCCGAATGAATTGTTCAACCAAACGTTGTCATTTCCGTTCCATCTCATCTGCTGAAGAACAGAAAGTGTGTAAAACAAACAGACTTACTCACACATTCACACACACTTCCAGTCCTGATATAATCACAGGAACACTGAGCTGATGCAGCGGATGAACCTTCCAGCCGAATGCTTGCATGTGAAGATTCGCTGGGAAAACTGGTCTTGTGTTTATGCTTTGAGACATTAGATGAGCAGTAAAGGCGATTCCTCTTATACTGAAATTTGTATGATGAGATCATGTGACCCCGACAAAAGAACAAATTCATAGTGAGACAGAGCACTGCGCCACACTGGATGCTAAGATATAACAATTATGTTTGCATTAAGTAAATCGCCATATATGTAAAAAAAAAAAAAAAAAANTAAAAAAAAAAAAAAAAATAACAGAAATACATTCTGCGCTTTGAGACAAATCAATCAACAGAGAAATGTAATAATATATGGTTGAAGTAGTTTATATTACAGTATTCCTGTATGGAATTGTGCTCGTGTTACTGTCTCACTTTTCATATATACACTCTGGTCAGAAAAATAGAAGCAGCTGTTCATCGTAATACAATCCAACACACCAGTCCTGTGATAAATACTAACTTTATGAAACTAATCATTTTTAAAAAGACCATACCATCCATTTTTCATGTTTGAACTTAATATATTAAATTTTCACACATTACATTACTGACAATCATTTCCCAAAGGACAAAACCATATTTCAGCTTTCCTGATATTTTGCAAA
>VXCM01004234.1:0-32304 GCA_014773175.1 Lucifuga dentata
CCTCAGTCCACTCCTTGTGAAGCTTCCCCAAGTTCTTGAATCGGCTTTGCTTGACAATCTTCTCAAAGCTGTGGTCATCCCTCTTGCTTGTGCACCTTTTCCTACCACATTTATCCCTTCCAGTCAACATTCCATGAATATGCTTTGATACAGCACTCTGTGAACAGCCAGCTCTTTCAGCAATGATCTTCTGTGGCTTACCCTCCTTGTGGAGGGTGTCAATGAGTGTCTTCTGGACAACTGTCAAGTCAGCAGTCTTCCCCATGATTGCGGTAGTGTGTACTGAACCTGACCGAGAGATTCATGGTATTTATACTGCATAAATAGTAATTTACTCAAACTTGACATGACATATTCTAATATTTTGAGATACGTTTTTTCTATTTTTTTTTTTTTTTAGCTGTAGGCCGTAATTATCAAAATTAAAATCAAGAAATGCTTGAGACATTTTAGTTTACATGTAATGAGTCTAAAATATATACAGTTTTCACTTTCTGAAATAACTGACAAAAAATGTTGAACTTTTCCATGATATTCTAATTTTTTGAGATGCACCTGTATTCTCTGATTCTGCTGCTCCAGCCAAACTTCTTCCTTTTTTTGGCTTTATGGATTGGAATAGCAAGTCTTTGAAGTCAAACAACATTACGAGTCACTGCGCCACACCCGGAGCCTGTCCTGTCTCACGGACAACTTTTTACCGGCACAGCTCAATTTGAGAACTGTTCATCCAAACAACTTCACATGTGACACTGCATGTCCTTGGGTCCTGAGCAATGAACCTTCAGAATTTCAACTTCATACAGTGCCAGATTCTAGAGATAATGGTATCACAAAAAAATAAAATGGGTAAAAAAATAAATAAATTTTTTAAAAAAAGGGGAGGGGGTAAAAAACAAAACAAAACCGACACCCCTAAGGGGACATGGAAGAAAAAAAAATGAGTTGGAGGTTTTAAAAAAAACTTTTTTTTCTCCTTTTTTTTCACTTTGTCTTTTTTTTCTCTTCTGAAATGTACTAAAAATAGGTCAAAGCTACAGCGCATGCAACGGAGCTGTTGTCAACTCTTGTAAAAGAATTAACCATTATAAATGCACAAAAATACACTGCTGGAAGTGGAACTGCCAAACACTAGAACATTGTCAAAAGTAGTAGTGAGTTAGTGACTTTATTCACTAACTTGTTTTTTCATCGGAACTTGTAGTGAGTACAGTCACGTTAGCTGCTAGCTAGCATTAGCATTTACCTAATCGGAAATCGTTCTTCAAACAGCAGCAAAACAGCTCCGTTGCATGGGCTGTAGCTTTGACCTATTTTTAGTACGTTTCAGAAGAGAGAAAAAAAAAAAAAAAAANAAAAAAAAAAAAAAAAAACAGAAAGCGAAAAAAAACCCGAGTGGAAAAAAAACAAGGAGAAAAAAACAGAGGAAAAAAATATTTTGTTTTTTAACTTCCAACTGATTTTTTATGTATGTATGTATGTATGTATGTATGTATGTATGTATGTATGTATTTATTTATTTATTTATTTTTACCTCCAACTCATTTTTTTCTTCCATGTCCCCTTAGGGGTGTCTTTTTTATTATTTTTTTTTTACCCATTTTTTTTTTTTTTACCCACTTTATTTTTTTTTCACACATGACCCCTAAGGGGCTCTGTAGATTTCTGTCTTTAGAGTTAGATTTATTTTTATTTAGCTTGATAGCATTCACACCAAAAATACCATCTCTTGAGCCCCTGGATGGGGGAGACAGTAAAAAAAAAAAAAAAAAAAAAAAAAAAAAAAAAAAAAAAAAAAAAACTTGCCTAGGGCCTCAAAAAGGCTAGGGCCAGCCCTGACTGGAATTAATATTAATTTCATTTTCAAATCTAGTCTGAGTTTGTCAACTGGAAATTGAAGTCATCAATGTATCACTTGAGTCTGAATAAAGTTCTTTCTCTGATATTACACATCCCCTCCTAGCCCTCACACACGCACACATATACACAAGTAGCCACCATAGTACATGCTTTTAAGGATATGTGTAGTCCATGTTTATTTATTAGTTGACAGTTTAAGGTTAGTTCGTCAGATACAGTACAGCGCACAATGCAACAAGCAGGTACAACATCAGCACACCTCAATATCGCAAAACACCTCCCCACATCCCACCCCCTTCTCTATGTGTGTTTGTGTGTGTCGCACCCCGTTTCTCCCCTCTCCAGCCTCCCTCCCTCCCCCTGCAAATACACACAGACACACATACACACCATTAACCCTCTCCCACCTTGAGCGTAATTTCATATGTCCCTGCTAGATCCTGTGATACTGATTCATTTCATTGTGTTATTGGTCACGTCATTGCTACTGATGACAATACTGATCATGTCATCTTAATTGATAATAGCACTGTTGTTGTAGTTGTTGTCATTTGCATCATTATCATTTATACCTAAATAATTTTCTTTTTTTAAGTAATTTTTATGTTGTATTTTTCCCAGCGTGTTTATAGCTATAAAAAAGGCTGTGTCACAGACAGACAAACAGGTAGACAGACAGACAGACAGACAGGGCTGTACAAATAGCATCAGTATAGGAGCAGAGAGACGGGGGGCACAGAAAGGTTCTGGGCCGGGGCCAACGAGGCAACAAGTTTAGATTAAACTGAATCAATGCTTACAGATGAACCTAAAATGATCTTGTGTCCTCCATGACATTTTGTCTGAGAGACTAAAGCATGATTCCCAAATTAAAACAGTGCAAAGTAGGATAAACAACCCAGCAAGTTAATTTTCTAATCATAGAGGCAGGTATGAGAATAAATCAAAAACCTTGCCATTATCTACATGTCTAAAAGTGAAAATCTGCATGTCCTGAACTGGCACGATGTATTCATTGCTCTCAAGCTAATATCTAATGTTTGGTCTCTGAAACTTTTTTGGCAAGATTGTACTCCACAAGGACACAAATGTAAGCTTGGCATGCCCATGTATGCTAACTACTAACATTTTTGTTTGTCTTTTGAATAAATGACTGAAAAAACGTGGCTGCAGGTGACTCACCAGTCCCTTTCTGCTCCCCCTATATTAAAAAGGAAGTTCAAATTATCTTGTTGTGTAATCCTGCCTCACAATTTATCATATCCAGCCCATAACCTCGTCTGCCACTCCAAGGCAACAAAATAAACCCTCTAAATATTTACATGGATCTCAAATATCGGTCCATCTCAGGCTGCATGAGACATCAGCCGTTACAACAGCAACAGCACTGCCTTGGCGGTTGTATAAACATGAACATTTATGGCATGATTTATTAAATAATCAATATTATCTGCTGCATCTCTAGTGCTATAAAGAAACTCAATGATGGTTGTTCTTTCTATGATTCTAGTCTTTTCTAAAAGTCTCTGGGCTATGAAGCAACATGAGAGGAAAAGATTAACCTAACAGGATAAAATGGTGGTTGGGGTCTTATGATACAGTATGTAGGCTACAGCAGGTAAGCTCAGGAGCGCTCAGTACAAAATCAAAAAGAGCAACCAATAAAAAAAAAATAAAAAAATTACAATTTGTTCATCTTATAAAAGAAGCAGTGAAAATTAAAAAAACAATCTCAATGTTTTATTTACATTCAGAGAACAATACGTCAACTTCTCTATTTCTTTCAACAAATGGTTTTAGCTCCTTCCCCTCATTTGTCCATCCTCCTCTTCCTCCATCCTCCCTCTCCCCCCATCACAGGGGCTGATATGATTATGCTACAGAGGACCGACCCGCCATGTTTCCGCAGGCCTCAAAGTTACGATGCATGATAAGTGTTGGGGTGTGTATGTGTGTGTTTCTGATTTCTGTCTGTAAGCACATTCTGGTCCTACATTTTATCTGCTGAGCAAAGAGGAGGAAAGGATCTAAGGAGAGATGGATGGATGGATGGATGGATGGATGGATGGAAAGAGGGAGGAGAAGAGGCTCTGCTGGACTCTCTTAAGGCAACAGTTCTCCCATCGCTGCAAGTTGTGAGGCAGGGATGGGGAGCATCAATAATCATGCACAAGCACGAACACACACGCACACACACACACACACACACACACACACACACACACACACACACACACGCACAAAAAGAAGTACTCAAACAGTCACTCTTTGAACGTATATCAACTAAACTACTTGTAAATGACTTGAAGAGTCATGCATCTTAGGTTTGGGAGGCTTGCAGCCAATTGCATTTTAATAAACGGCAAAATCATTCCCAGACGCATGCACGCAAACACAAGTCAGGAGCACACAAAGAGCTTAAACAAAGACTTTTGGTGACTTTTGATAATGACTGCACACACAAAAAAAAAAAAAAAAAAAAAAAGAAAAAAGAAAAATGAGAAGTATTGCAAGGTAATTTGTGAAGTATATAAAAATGAATAAGGCTTTGAAAATGTTAATGTGACTTTTGTACAAGCTAAACTAATGTGGGAGAAAACTTTTGGTCACAGAAAAGATGAAATAATTTCCACTTTTATCACTTCTCACTCTTCATCGCATCAGCCACCATGCTGCTTTCCTGTCCCCCACCCCTCTCTCTTACTTTCTTGCCTATAAAAGAGTGAAGGGTATCTGAAATTGTGTGTGTGTATGTGTATGCATATTTGTGTAACCAGGTGTGTCTGAGTGCGTATGTGTGTAAACTTAGTAGAAAAGGCAAGACTTCCTGTAAACAGCTTCACTGCATAAACCAGCGGAATGTGTTGAAAAGAGCATGTACTGTATTTTGAAATGTGTGTGTGTGTGTGTGTGTGTGTGTATTTTGTAATTTGTGTGAGTTTGTGTATCTGTGTGGATCTATCGAAGTGTTTGAGTTTAACAGGCGTGTTCTCTCACACTTAAGTTATTACAGGCAGTGGAGTCAGGAGTGGTCTATCCTTTTGTGTGTTTTGCAGGATGTGTCTGTGTGTGTGTGCGTGTGTGTTGTGTGTATATCTAATTGGGCCGGTCCAGGATGGTCGACATGGATGGAGCGATTGGGGGAGGCGGGACTGGATTAACGGGGGAGGCAGGTCCAGAGCTCTCGTTGCCGTGGGGAACAGGCCCTCGCCCACTATACTGGCCAANCGGGGGAGGCAGGTCCAGAGCTCTCGTTGCCGTGGGGAACAGGCCCTCGCCCACTATACTGGCCAATGAAAGAGCCGTCCTCGTTAAACTGAATGTCCACACTGTCTCCATACTCAGCCAGGGAGTCGTCGCTGCCCAGCTTGCTGTCCACACACAAAGACGGCTGGCTTTCTGAGCGCTTCTCGTCTGCATCACTGAAGGGGAGGATGAAGAGCGAGAAATATTAAAAACAAAATGACGCCAGTTATTAACATCAGTGGAGCTGAGCTACTTATTCAAAATGTCTTACAAGATATAAGATGTTTAATGAAGAAATCAGGCTGAAGATGCTCCTAAGTAAAATAATAAAGTGGATTTGTTAAATATAAGTAAATGATATTTTTTAAAAGAGTAGTTTTGATCATATCATATCTACATACAAAGTCACATGATTCACATGTAATGGAGCCTGTTTTCTAATGGCCACACTCTACTAACTGTGTGTAATATATACTACCACTCAAAAGTTTAGAATAGATTAGTGATTTTCACATAGAATCAATGTTTCCAGTAATGTAAACCTAGTTTTGTTTCATATGTATGTACATATGTATAAAATGATTCTACTATGTCTGTTAGGTTTCAAATAATTTGCAAGAAGCTGTAAAAAATTATAATTTTTTACAGCTTCTTGTCCATTTTATAATTGTCCAGAATTATGACATGAGTTTTAGATGATTCCAAATTCATGTAGAGAAGCTGTATGTGGTTCCAGAGATTATTAGGAAATTCTAGATTATTCCCTGATGCTCTAGAAACTGATGCCTCATGTTTATAAAGCAGAGATTAAATCTCGCGGTGGATACTTTGATCTCCCCAAACATTTGAAATAATAATTAAAATATCTTAAATTACATTTTGGTGTTCATTTCATATAATTTAAAAAAATATATATATATATTAGTGAATAAAATAGCAAGAAATGATTCTAAACTTTTGAGTGGAAGTGTATATTCATTGTAAATAATAGTAAATTGACTATAATAGTGTAAAGCGCAATAAATATTTCATTTTTGATGTAATATAAGTTGTAAACTTTCACCACAAATTAAAAAACACAATAAAAAGTGGAATTAAAGGTATAAATGTATGAAAATTTAAAGTTGCCAAACCCAACTCTTACGATCTTGATTATTTATATTATATTTATTTTTAATGGCAAAATAGTTATCAGGAGTAGTTCAAAACTACAAAAAACTGCAAGTTACCATCAAGTTACAGCTACATAATTAATCTACAGTAATTCAATAAAGTGAAACTACATCCCAGCAGTAAGAAAAAAAGCAGCAAAGTGTGAGGTAAGGAGGCAGTTAAAGCTCTCACCTCTCCAGGGATCTATGGCAGAGCATGAAGGAAAGACAGAAAAGTGAGATACAGAAAAGACCAAGAGAAAAGAAAAGCTCCAGTAAAGCAGAGAACATTAGAGCTACACGCTCATTTGTGTGAGAAAAAGGAAATAAAATGTGAAAAGTAAACATCAATGTGGAAAATTCTTGGAAATATTAGTATTAGAAATATTATCACAACTGGTGTAAATAAAATGTTACATTCAGGTAGTCAGATTTAGTTTTTATGTGCACAGTTTGTGATGCAGCTTCCTGCGGTTCATATTCTCTGAGCAGAAAGATGGAGAAGTTGCCTGCAAATTCTTTCTGGATATATCACAGATAGAGAGAAAAATCTGTACAAGTGTCTAAGTATGTGCATGTGTGTGTGTAGCATTAAGAAAGACACACCTGTACTCTCCAAAGGTCTCATCTTTCATTGGCCGAGCTTCAGAGTCCACTTCTTTGTCTTCCTTGTCTTTCACTGCAGGAAGAAATCTTTGATGTCAAACTCTTAACTACACAACTTAACAGAGGACTGTACTAGTAACTGTGTGTGTTGTGTATGTGCCTGTATGTGTGCTTTGCTGTGTGTTTTTGTAAGCTGCCTTACCTGCATATTTGCCTCCTTTGCTGCGTTTGATGATGCAGAGGATGAGCAGTATCAGCATCAGCAGCACGATGGCGCTGATGAGTCCAATGAACCAACCTTGTGTGGCAAAACCACCAGCCACCTCTGAGAGCTCTGAGACACGGAGAAAGATTATTATATAATAGGGTCAACTTGGTCCACCTGGCCCACATTTCAGGTCAATTCAGCACCAAGCTTGGGACTTTGGAGTTAGAAACTAACCCATTATCATATTTCAACTGGAGATCTTCATCAACTTTGATAAGAAATCTGCACCTTGCATTCTATTTGTGCATGGGCTCGTGCGTGTGTGTCTGTCCACGCGCATGTGTGTTTCCACATAAATACCTGGTCCTTTGGTCCATATGTCATCCTTCCACTGTGTGTCGTTCCCATGCTGGATAACGAGGTNACCTGGTCCTTTGGTCCATATGTCATCCTTCCACTGTGTGTCGTTCCCATGCTGGATAACGAGGTGGTACTGAGTTCCCGGCTGGAGGCCTGGTAGCGAATAGAAACCTTGTGTGGAGTTTATCAACTCTGACTTCTTCCACAGACTCCCAGCTGCAGCAACAAAATACACACACACACAGAACAGAGAGAGCAAGAGAGCGAGAGAGAGAGAGAAAGCAAGAGAGAGAGAGAGAGAGAGAGAGAGAGAATCAGTGTTTAATGATTTTTTTTTTAATTTTTGTATGTCTGTTGTTTATCACCATCACCTGCACCGATGAAGGTTTTCTCCCCTTTTTTTTTACTAACAGTAACGTCTCCACTTTCTCAAGCGAATATACCATAGAAACCATGCTTTAAAAAACAAACAAAAAAAAATCTTCTCTGGTCATACTTAATAGACACAAACCTCTTCATCCCTTTTCTACTCTTATTAATATCACCTTTATTCCTGTGTTCTGATTTCTTTCCGCCCCAATCTCCCCTTTTGTTCCTTTTCATGTAATTCACCTCCAGGTCTACTGATTCCATTATTTTCTAACTCATCCATGATTTCTATAATGTTAATAACTGTTATGAAGTGAATAGTAAAGTGGATAAGCCTATAACCACATCTACATACAATATAAAATTGATAATTCCGTCCCTTTATCCCTTTCTTACCACTGTTCCTCTGATAGAGGATGTAAAAGCCGTGATTCCTGTGTCGTTCTCCTGGCACCCAGCTCAGGTTGACTGATGTTTCTTCAGGGACCATGGTGATATTTGATGGAGGAACTGGACAAAGGGATAGCCAAGTAGAGGTTTTGGAGAAAAGAGCAAAGAAGGAAAGAGAAAAGACTGATGAAGCAGGAATTTGTAACTTTGTAAACGAAAGGAAATGATCAGCAACACAACGTAATTTTACCTCCATCAAGCAGGGTGGTGGCCCTCAGTGTGATGGGAGGTCCATTTCCAGCAGCGGTGCGGGCCATCACGATGAAGATGTAATGGCTGTTGGGGTCCAACTTGTCGAACGTAAAGTGAGTCACGCTGGGATCATCGATTATCTGCACCGGGCTGTCTCTGCTCTCCACCTCTATGGATTAAACACAAGCCATTTGAACAACAAATCATCAGTGATTATTCTCATTTGATCTCAGCGTCTCTCTATGGCAGCTGTTTTTGTGAACAAAGAGGCTGTTCATTTCATTTTATTAGACTCTCGATCATAAAAATATATGGAGTACAAACAATACATATAACACATATAAAGGCATATAATACATATAAAGGCAGACAGTGGGTGAAAAAATAACCTAAATCACTTAAACAAAATTAACACATTTTTCAAAAAGGCACCAAGTTTATGGATTATTTTTGGATTCTCTGACTGTAATAACAAAACCAACTTGAACATAGATGAACACTTAACATAATACTTTGGCAAATACTTTTCTTAGATTGCATTGTTTCTATATTTGTGCATTCAAACAGTACATGATCTTCATCCCCAATCCAGTTGTCATTGCTTAATTTACATATTCTATTTTTTACCTTCTAATGCTATATATCTTTGGAATTCTGGAATTGGCAAGTCTACAGTCATAAATTGCTTGTCTCTGCCCCCTATTTTGTTGCAATAAATATTTTTCAAACTTAAACTCCTTCTTAAANATTGCTTGTCTCTGCCCCCTATTTTGTTGCAATAAATATTTTTCAAACTTAAACTCCTTCTTAAATCCAACATAAAGGTCACAAGATGACACCTACCGTAGACTAGACCACTTCTGTAGAAAATGATCTTCTAGTCTCTGTTCAATCGTTTTTTTTTAAGCCAGTTAATTTTGTCACACTTTGATGAAAACCAGAGATAAGAAAATCCACACTCATCTAGAATTTGCTTAATATACCGGTAAGTCATCCGTGGTGATATAGAGACTCCATTTCTGTGCAATTCAAATGTAGTGAGAGTAATGCTGTTATTTTCTTACATATTCTGTTTTCTATCATATTTTGTTATTTTCTCACATGCTGTAGAAATACACATAAACACAACATCTTCTCACCCTGTTGGTACTGCACAATGTATCCCAGCAGAACGCCATTGGTTTCATCTGGTGGGCTCCAGTAGAGAATCAGCGATGTCTCTGATGGACTCTCAAACTTCAAGGTTGCAGGAGCACCAGGAGCTACACACACACACACACACACACACACACATAAAAATAATCAAAAGAACCGCGTGACCTCAGCATATTTTTTTTGTTGCTTTTCATTTTGGAAATCAAGTGGCAGTGGGCTATTTTCTTTCTTCTGAAAGCAATCCATTTTGTTCTACGGCTTCCATAAATTGAGTATCATGACGTCATTGTGGACATTGGCCAGTTAAATGTGTAAATCACTTAACATGCAAAGGTGCTACATTAATTTACTGCCACAGCAACTCATTTTTGCTAATTTTGTGAGCAGAAGAGCCCAAGTGGTGCTGACAGACCGCAAACAATCATAAAATTTATCAGTTGGTGCGATACAGTAGGTACTGATATCAGTTATAGTGAATCAAATCAGCTTCATGTTCCTTTGTAGTTAATGCAAGAAAAAAAATCTATCCAGCATGAAACTGTGTCTGATGATGTTCATGTTTAGTATACTCAGTTATGATATTTGCAACAACTTTTAAATAAAAGGCAGGACTTGACATTTAAATGCGTCTTATGACATAGAGTCATACTGTTATGAAAAAAAAAAGCTTTTTCATTTTCATTTAAACTCACCTCCTTCTGGGGTGCTGAAGTGATGAGGAGGGGAGCGAGGACCCTCCCCTTTGCTGTTGAAGACAGTGACTGACAGCTCATACAGTGAATACAGCCTCAGTCCTGTAACTTCCTCTGAGGTCTTCATGCCATAGACCACCACCTTCCTCTCCTCCTCCTCCTCCTCCTCCTCCTCCTCCTCCTCCTCTCTATCCCTCTCTTGGTCCGCTCTTCTATCCTCCTCCTGGTGCAGTTTTTCCAGAGACCTCCGTCCCCGCCTTCCCTGGGGACCCAACCTCTTAATGTAGATCTGAACAGGGACAGAGACAGAGAGAGAGAGACAGAAAAGGAGAGATGTTTAACAAAACACAGGATGAGTGTAAAGTTCTGAATGTATATCACTGAACCCTCAAGTGGTGAGAATTTTGGGAAGAGATAATATGTAATAAGATTGATAGAGTATGCTAGTGGTTCTCAAAGTGTGGCATGTGTACCACTGGTGGTACTTGAAGTGCCCCCTGGTGGTGTGCCAGATGACTAAAAATTGTTGCACACATGAGGTGTTTCTATGAATTTTCTTCTCTGAAGTTTGTGACTTGGTGAGGTGGTATTTTGATGTTTTGTTTTGTACAGAGGTGATAATTGGTTCAAAAAGTTTAAAGGACCATACCGGTGATTGTGCATATTTGAACCTAATATATTCAGTTTTCATACTTGTAATGCTACTGACAATCATTTCCCAAAGCATGCTACTGGAATGGTGAATTAAAACATTTTTTCCTTCCAGACGTCATTGGTTCCAGTTCATTCTGGTACTGGTATTAAAATAAACTTGTTGATACTTGAAATGTTCTTGGGATAGGTAATCCATTGTTGCAAACAAGACATGTATCCAGGGTTGTTTTTTTTTTCAAGGTTACGTAATTTTAGTGTTTAAGTGCAATAAAAAGCGCAGAGTGAATGTATGTCTCCAACGGGGAGAATATAGTCCCAAAAGAAAACCTGCATTTATTGAAAAATTCAACTGTGACTTCATGCTGTGTAACTTTCAGCAGGAGAAACACTGATTTTTAAGGTGGGTGTATCACTTGAATATTTGATTTTGAAAGATTAAGAGATTTTGCAAAATATCAGGAAAGCTGAAATACAGTTTTATCCTTTGGGAAATGATTGTCATTATCCTAACATGTATGAAAATTGAATATATTAGACTCAAACATGCACGATCACCAGTATGGTCCTTTAAGAACCACTGTAATATGTATGTAATATGTGTTGCCTGGGAATGAGGATCGCCTTGCTAGCACTGCATGCAATCTTTTTTTTTTGTTGTTGTTTTTTAAACAAATGACATCATAAACCACTGACTAACAAGCTTGTGTCAATAATCATAGTACATAAAAGCGTGATTAGAGGTCATGTGCCTCATCAAAGAACCACTCAGAAAATAGAAACTAAATCCCCTCAATGTAAAAAGAACCTGTAGTGGAGCAATTCAGGCTAAAATGAAAAACTCACGGTGCCACAGCAATATTACTGGTTTGAATTAATGTACATTTGGTACCTTGTATCCCAGTAGCAAACCTTGGACCATCTGAGCTTCATTCCATCTCACTCTGATTGTGCTGTTCATCACAGTTACTGTAACTCCACCCGGAGCCTCCAGAGGCACTGAGAGAGAGAGAGAGAGAGAGAGAAAATAATCATATATCTNCTCCACCCGGAGCCTCCAGAGGCACTGAGAGAGAGAGAGAGAGAGAGAGAAAATAATCATATATCTATATATACTGACTACAACAAACAAACAATATTTTTCTGGATTTATCAGCATCATTATTAAAGCTGACAAAACTGTTTGCAACTGAATCATTGAGTTTTGTATATTAATGTTAAAGTATGATAAGGTATATTAATATTAAAGAAATAGTCATATACCAAGAAGCCTATTTCACAATGTTCAGGACCTGGATATGCACCATAATTTCCTAGATTTCTTTTTTTCCCCTGGGCCACCAAGTTTTATCAAAATTGGTTTTGTAACTTTTTGAGTAATCCAGCTAAAAAATAAATAAACAAACCAACAGACTCCTTGTTAGCAGACGTAACTGAGGATAGTTCTTAATAATCAGCTTTTAATCTCTCCATCAGTCAATCACTTGCTTTCAGACCACAACAGTTCCATATTAAAAATGACAAAAACAGAGGGTACAAAACTCAAGAACAGAACTTTATCCATAAAACATATATTACAACTCAAAAAAAAAACAAAAAAAACAAAAACTATATACAGAAAACTGTATGTTTGTATTGCAAAGCAGATCTTCCTATCATTCAAATTTTGGCGGCAACTTTAGTTTGAATGATTGAGTAAAAAAGCCCTCAGGAGAAAGCCAGTCATATGGGACGTACCGTCCTCCCCAGAGTGTCCAATCTCAGCCAATGGCAACGGTCCGTCACCCAGCAAGTTGACGGCCTGGACTTTAATCTCATATGGTGTGTATGTTCCTGTGTTGTTTACTAAGAAGGGTGGCCCCTTGGCATAGCCAGAACTCCACTGTGAGCCCCTCCCACCTGCTGGTCGCCATAACACCCTGTACTGGAAATCCTGGCCGTTATGAAAGCGCTTTTCCATCTCCTGCACAGACACACAGGAACATGATGTGTCTTTGGGTTGCCTTGATACACACCTGAACACAAATGCTGACAGAATGAAGTACTCACATCCCATATAATGCTCAGAGTCCCTGTGTCAGCGGACTCGCTGCGCACACCTGTGGGGTTTCTGTCAGGAGCTGGAGGAAAGAGACAGAAAAAATAAGACAGTAAATGAGAATAAAATAAGAAAAACAATCAAATTTGAGATGATCTCAGAGGCAGAAATGTCTGAGCTGAATATCGGTTTGGTGTCGTTCACCAGCAGGTGGCGTGCTGCAGTCTTCTGAGGGCTCGCTGGGGTCACTGAGGTCCACCTTGTTGATTGCGATGACCCGGAAGCGGTAGGTGCTGTAGGGCTGCAGGGTGAGCTCCAGATGATTGACGTCTCCAGATACTCTCTTCCACTCTTCCCACCTCCACTTTCCCTCCTCGGTGTGCTGCTCCTCTCTGCCCTCCACAATGAACTCTGTCAGAGGCAGAACACAGTTTTTGGAAGTTAAATACACCAATTTCTGATGAGTGGAAGATTATTAATGATGTCGTTAAGACTATTATTTGGTCATTATGAAAAATCCTTTGGCTTGGCCCCCAAACTTTCATCTTAGCTGAAGCAGTGGTGCTAAAAACTTATTTATTTGCTTTGGATTTGGCTTCCAAATGAATATCTAGGAATGCTGCTTGATTTGTTCCCTTATCATTATCATGATGAGAAACTAAAAGATCACATTTTTACCGCAGTATAGTGTGAAATGTCTGTAGTGTATGTGTGTGTGTATGTATGTGTTCAGCACCGATGATAGGGCTGTTATGCGAGCGTCCTGGGATCCAGCTGAGAGTGAGGCTGTGGTTCTGAATTTCAGACAGAGACAGAGCCTTCGGAGGGTCTGGTCGCGCTGAGGGTCCACAAGGAAACAAATGAGTGTTAGAAAATAAACACACAAACTGTCACACGCACACACACACGTCTGAGTCACACAAACACACAGACACACCTACTACAGTGATGGAGCCAGTGGCCTCCACGTGATCCAGATCAGTGATGACTTCACAGGAATAAAGCGCAGTATCATCTGATTGGACATCTGTGATTTTCAAAGTGCCATTCTCAAAGATAGTGTACCTACACACACACACACATGCGCGCACACACACACACACACACACACACGCACACACAGTAGAAGAGACGTATCTGTTTAACATCTTATCATTTTAGTGTGCTGTGTATGCTTTGAATCATCTCACTGTGTGTGTGTTTACTTGTCGTCTGGTGAAGACTCCTGGAGTTTGGAGTTGTCTTTCCTCCAGACAATCTGGTAATCCATCAGCTGAAGGTCTTTGTCGAAGCAACAGTCCAGCAGAGCGTTGGTTCCTCTGATGGCCTGCACATCCTGGGGGGGTGTCAGTATCACCGTTCGATCTGATTGGGAGAAAATCAAGCGTGAGGGTGCAATAATTATGTACTGATTAATTATGTACTGCTGCATTACTCAGAATGAGAATCAGAATCAGAAGGCCTTTATTGTCATTGTAATGAAATTTGTGAGCGATCCTTGACTGTACATTCACACGTAATCAAAAAAAAAAAAAAAAAAAAAAAGTGTGCAACCGCATAATCAAACAGGGAGGGTGAAATTTCTGTAATGGTAAATATGTAGATAAAAAGTCTAAAAATACCTACATATAAATATATACAATCTTCAGAGATCTTCATGTCAATTGTGATTATAATAAATTAACTCTGGGTGTTAAGATTCATTACTGTAAGATTTTGCCTTATATTAGTCAGATTATGTAAATTTCAAATCAGAACATTTAAATATATCCTCATCTGCAAATTAAACAAAAGTAATTGCACCATAATCTTAATTTAACTGTAAGATTATGAGATGCTAAAGATGCTAATACTAGCAGTAGAGAATACTGTGTAGACCAATTTAGGAATTTTCTGGTGTATTAGGCTTATATTGTTTTATCTGCCAATCATATTGTTCATCTGCAGTATAATTTGCGTTCACATGTATAAAATGCAAGAATTTACTGTTCTATAAAAATTATTTTCATTAATCAATTCAAAGACAGCGAAGCATCCTATTAAAAAGAGGTATGCTGGATCGCTGTTAAAGGACCATACCAGTGATTTTGAAATTTTGGGCCAAATAAATATTACTATTTTATTATTATTTTTACTGTATTTTAGCTTTCATGTTATTTTGCCAATTCCCCTAATCTTTCAAAAATCAAACATTCAGGTGATACAACCCCTTAAGATTCATTGTTTTGCCTGCTAACAAACATGATTGTAGAAGGCACAGTCATTTTAATTTCTACATAAAAAGCAGTCTTCTCCTGAGACTATATTACTTGGCAAAGACATGCCTTTTCTTCCTGGTACTCCATGTTGGATAAGATAAATAAAGTAACTTTGACAAAAAATTTAACAGACGTTTTGATTGTTGTAATGGATTATTTATCTCAAGCAGATTTCTAGTCTCTACAAGTTGGTTTTTATAGTGTACTGGGATGAACTGAAACCAGTGGTGGTCTGGAAGGTAGGAAAAACAATTCTAAAGTGATTACTCCTTTAGTATGATTATAATGTAATGTAACATGTATGTGAGTTGTATTTAGTGGAACCTAAAGCATACAAACTCACCAGTACTGTCCTTTAAGTTAACACTGAAAGCATTTTATTGCTTTGTACTGTATTTCAATTGACAATTCTTGTATGGAATCACAAAGGAATTACATGATTTTCTGTTTGGCACCTTCTGCACATAGAGTAGTTCATCCCTGTTCAGTAGTCATGCATTAGCGTGTGTGTGTGTGTGTGTGTGTGTGTGTAAGACTCACTGAAGACCTCCAGGTGAGCAACAATGGAAATGTTGGTGTTTTGGACAGAGCAGGTGTATGATCCACTGTCATCATGACTGACGTTGGTCAGCTCTATCATCCCATTGGTCGAAAGGGAGACACGAGGGTCCGACAGAAGGGGAACTGAGCCCTCACCCTCCCTAAAAGGTTCACACGCACAAAATAAATGGTGAGGCAGAAACTGGAGCAACAAAATATCTGAGGACTATAATATTAACTATGCCTGGGTGTGGTCAAGTCCTGCATGGGACCAAGCTTCAAAGTCTTTCTGTTAATGCAACCAATAGAGGGCGCTGTTTCATTAAAAGTGATTGGGGACTGATCACAGTAACATGAGTCATGATTTAGACATTTTAGGAATTTCAAACTTAAAATCTCAAGGCTTAAGTGATAATCTGTTCCCACTTAAAAATCAATTTATTTACTTATAATAGTTTGCAGAAACATAGTACTAATTTGGGTTATATAACCAGGAAAATTGAATTTTTATGGGAATAACTTAATTCTGATTGGCACTTTAACTCATTATGCATTATGTTGAACTCAGACCAAAGGACTCCACAAGGACAAGACATGAGACAGGTGTTTTGAAAGTACAAATGCATTAAGGACAGGTTGGACTGCATACAGCTCTGAGGTAATACTGAATTATGCATTTAGATTGTATTATGATTGGTCTGCGGTATGAGTTTTCCACAGTATTGGTGTGTGTGTGTGTGTGTGTGTGTGTGTGTGTGTGTGTGTGTGTGTATCTCACCATGTGACGTATGGTCGTGGAGATCCAAAGGATTCGCAGTGCAGCTTGATGTTTCCGCCTTCAGTGACCCTGTACACCATCCCATCAGAGGACAAAATCTGAGGAGGGAGCTCTGAGGGAGAGGGGACAGAAATTCTTAGGAGTTCCCAAAATATATATTTCCTCTTAGAACTTACTTCCTGATTACATTTTGAGGATATGATCCCGACGTTGCAGTTGTTGTACATACCAATAACATAGACGTAGGTATTGAGAAGGATGCTGCCATGTTTGTTGGTGGCTTCACACTGATACACAGCAGTGTCAGCAAACACAACATCCCTCAGTATCAACACACCGCCAGATACACTCCGACGAGAATCCTCATCTACTTCTACAGGAGAAGAGTGATAGAGGAGGTAGAACAGACAGGGAGATGGAAAGTGGTGAGAGGGGAGACAGGTAAGGGGTTAACACAACAAGTTTAGGATTGAAACCCTTCCATGAAACCAAATTGCCACTATTGCCAGTTTGAGAAAAAAAATGGAGCCCGGCAACCCTTTATAAGCAATGTTTAACCAAGATGTTGCCTAAACAAATAATGCAGCAGCTGTTCCAGGTTCTGGACTTCTGTTTCTCTCCTCAGTGTTCCTTCTGTAGTTTTAAACAGCTGTGGTTGTTGGGGGTTAAATTTTACCTTTCTGTCTCTGTCCCTGCTTTAAGTACATGTATGGACAATTCTTTGGACAATTTGTTACACTACAGGCCAGAAGTTTGATTTGAAAAAAAAAAACATCAATACACTGTTTGTTTTACAATTTATTGCACAGGAAATTACAAAAATATATAAAATAAATGTGNCATCAATACACTGTTTGTTTTACAATTTATTGCACAGGAAATTACAAAAATATATAAAATAAATGTGACTAATTAGTTTTCAAGAATAATTTGTCAACAAGAACACATTATGTAGCCACTATGGCTTAAGAAATGATTTTTAATGAAGGCATCCAGTCTGTATTCGGGCACTGGAGCTCCAGTTGTGTTCCAACTCCCTTGCTGATGTGTTTTAACATTCTATTCAATAGCTGCTGTCTGCCNCAGTTGTGTTCCAACTCCCTTGCTGATGTGTTTTAACATTCTATTCAATAGCTGCTGTCTGCCTTCACCCACATCATTTTTAGAATGTTATGTATGTGTATATATAACAAGTAAATTTCTCCAGTGTGGGATTAATAAAGTAATAAAGTTTATCTTATCTTATCTTATCTTATCTTATCTTATCTTATCTTATCTTATCTTATCTTATCTCATCTTAGTTTGAACAGTAGAACTGATGCTTTCTTTTCTCTGTTTTCCTTCCCTATTTATTTATTTATTTATTATTTAGCTTACTCATACACACTGGGGTCACATGAGGATCTTGGCTACTCTTGGCCTGGAAAATTCATCTAAGCTTAAGAGCCTCTCTGTTGTAGCAGACAGTTAGTGGACTGCCTTGGAAGAGCCAGGAAATGGACTCCATTTCCCCGAAATCTATCTGGTGGTAATCAAGCTCCATGTCAATGACACAGCCAAACTTCAAGTGAACCAAAAGGATGAGTCACTAACTTCAGGTAGATTGAAGATTTTGGAAATGCTGAGGCACTGAAGCCAGAAGGACTAGTGTTTGTGGATAATTAGTAATTAGTAACAGTACACACATACCTGTGAGAGGCTGACCATTGATGCTCCAGGTGATAGTCGGAGTCGGGATGCCTTCAGCCTGGCAGTCTAGACGAACAGTTTCCCCAGGGGCGTACCGCTCGCTCTCAGGTTCCTTCACCCAGTAGGGTTCCGCTAAACACAGATAATAACTGTAATCTACTTCTGCTGCTAATAATAACATAATGGTTTAATCTGACAAAAAGAATATTAGCTGATTCTATACATACATTTTTAAGAAGTCATATTATTTCTGAAATGGTTTGTTCAGTAGCCTACCTTCCACAGTGACAGTAAAGGAGTGCGTGGTGGACCCATGGGTGTTGAAGGCTCTACACTCATACTCTCCATCATCATTCTGGGTGATGCTTTCAAAGTAAAGCCTGCGGTCATGGTTTTTTACCGTCCCGCTCGTCTCGTCCAGGTTACCATCCTTCTTCTTCCATTCCACCGTAGGAGTGGGTCTGTAGAGACAAAGCTAAGAATAAATGGTGGGATATATGAGAGACAGAGAGAGAGAGAGAGAGAGAACGAAAGAACGAGAGAACTGTACGTCAGAATTAAATACGGATGGAAGTGTAAGAGAAGGAGATGGATCGATTGAGAGATATGAAGGAAATTAGAGTGAAACAAATGAAGAGAGGTGAAACGTCTGAACTACTAACGCAGATGAATAAGGATGATCTTGTTAATGATGTAATATCCCATCTGATCGTTAAGGCATAATTATGATGAGACTTCATTTATCGCCATGGAGAAGGAGCATTCTCTCTCAGAGGAAGGAGGATAATTAGAGCGAGTGGAAAATAGAAACGAAAAGAAAGATATAAGCCAATGTAATTAAAAAAAACATTAGTGTTTTAGCACAACACTGAAGCTGTGCTCTTATATACAAATTCATACACATATTTCAACCATTACAAATGTCACCATTCTGACACATTATTGCAGGAAAACAGACAAAACCAAATAAAAGTACCACTATTTCTACTTTACAGCAAACAACAGGTCTAATAAGGTGAGAAAAGAACTTCATCCAACAGCCACATGTGGTCTTCCCACAAGATTTCAGCTTGGGAAGACCAAAGAGGAGGACGTACCATGATTTTCTGTTTTGAACCAGAATACTATTTGTTTGGCTGGTAGTGGCATATGGTCAGTTCTTATCACTTGCTCTTGGAGTTGTGCATATAAAAGCAGTTGACTGAGGTTTGTAGACGAGTTGTGCTGTAGGAAATGAAGCTGAAAGCTGTGTTGGTGCTGCTGTTCTGCCTGTGTGGAACACTGGCTCAAGAAGAAAACAAAGGATCTAATGAAAATGATTTTCCTCAAGTAGATAAGAACAAGCAAGGGAACGGAAGCCCAATGAAAGAGTTGCAGACTAAAAGCAAAACCACAGAGACTCACGAACAATCAAACTGTCAAATGCAAGCCACAACCTCCGATGTCTGGTTTGAGCTGCAGGTGCTAAGAGACATGGTGTTGGAGCAGAGGATGGATCTGAGGAACATGAAGGAGAATGTGGATGACCAGAGAACAGAGCTGAGTTCTTCCCAGAGTAAACTGGAGGAACTCAGGAGAGAAAACACCATCCTGGTTTCTAGAGTCACAGCAAGGGAGAATGAGATAAAGACCCTCAGAGATGAGCTAAGCTCCATCAAGTCCGATCTGCAACTCCAAAAAAAAACAAATAAAGTCGGGGAGCTGGAAAGACAGAATGCAGCATTATTGTCAGCCATGGGGGACAGAGTAACAGCCAATGAGAAAACCCTGAACGGTCTGAAGGGAGAAAATTCAGCACTAACTGCACAGCAATCAGCCATGGAGGCCAGGATGAGCACAAGTGAAAAGCAGGTAGAGGAGCTGCAGAACGCAAACACAAACCAAACAAAGGTAGCCTTCTCTGTTGGTTTAACAAACTCTGGGAAGGTTGCACCCTTTAATACAGAAACAACGCTGATCTACAGAAAAGTCTTTGCAGACTTTGGCCAAGCTTACAACCCAGTAACAGGTATAATCACTGCACCACAGAGAGGGGTGTACTACTTCACATACAGTGGATTTGACTTCCATCAGGCTACAATAATTGGCTTATCCTTGTTCCATAACAACAAGCAAATCAAGTACAGCGGTATCTTTAAGAATGATCAAGTCAATGTATATTTTTCAAATGCAATGATTCTGCAGCTGGAGGAGAGTGATGTGGTGTATGCACGTCTGCCCACAAATCATCAGCTTTATGATAATGGGTACAACCACTGCACATTAGCTGGCTTCCTGCTTTTCCCCTTGTAAGAGGGAGGAGTTCCAAAACCACATACAATCTCACGCTATTTAGCAACTAGCAACTACAGTGCATACCTTTTATATCTGGTCGCTTTCACAAAGAATCAGTCTTCTTTTCCAGATCAGAAAGGTGAAATGATAATGAATTAATTAAAACTGTTTGAAAATGAATGTGTGAGAGTCAAAATAAACTTCCTCTGAAATGAAGTGTCATCCAGTATCTGATTTCTACATGCAAGTGGACAGCTCTGACAGCTAAATGTGAGACATACAACACCAGACAGAGCCTGACTGATGAAAACGCAGTAAGAACCAACAGGGTAATTTTTTAGAATTGTTGCATTGTTGCTGTTATTGAAAGTATTAAAGTCTGACATTCAAACATCAGTTTAAGAGCTTTGCATCAGTTCTTACTGTCATCTAAAAGGTTAAAGTAATTGTACAGAAGATAAAGTTGGCAATTTAAAGCAATTTAGACTGGATGGTTTACAAGCAAATGTAACAGCCATATTCATCCAGGTGATCCAGCATTTAAAGTTTAAAGTTACTTAATTCTATTCCACTATTTCCTAGCATGAATTCAATACATCACGTTATTGCTTCAAAGAAAAGGAAGTGAGTGAGTGAATGAATGAATGAATGAATGAATTAATGGGATTGTTTATAGATATATTGTATGAAAACTGAGTCAAATCAATTCAAGTTTTAATTCTGAAATACTTCACCATTCATCCAAATGGCTTCATCAGTCAGAAATGAATCATCATTTAATTTAATAATCATTTAATTTCTGACTGGTGAAGCCATTTGGATGAATGGTAAAATGTTTCAGAATTAAAAACTTGAATCCAGCTGACTTGACTCAGTTTTCATATACAGTATCTACCCATCTGGATGACTGAGAATCTTCATCAAAACATTGTTTATAGATGTTAAAGTACTTTTTTCATAGATTAGACAAACCATGTGGCATACAGCTTGTAGCGCTATATATGCTCACACACACTGTGTGTTTTACAAATAAAAACACAAAGATCCTTACAGGCCTTTGGGGATACACTCGAGGATCACGGTGTGTTTCCTGAGGGCCAACACAGAGGAGTGGGAACCAGTTGGGTGGAAGAAGTGTGGCCTCCTACCATGAACTACATCATTACCTGGATAAAGAAAGAAAGAAAGAGAGAGAGAGAGAGAAATAGTGTAAGTAAGTAATTAATTCATGCTAAACTTTACTCATTATTTGTTAAACATCACTGAAAAATTAGTTTTCTCCTTTTACCATGTGTCCATATATATGTGCGTGTGTGTGTGTGTGTGTGTGTGTGTGTGTGTGTGTGTACTCACTGGACATGACATTGAGGAAGATGGTTGCAGCAGGCAGAATAGTCCCGGCTGCTAAGTACTGAGCATTGCAGTTGTAGTCATCCCTGCTGTCGCTCTTGAGAAGGTTTGCAAAGTACAAGTTTCCATCCATGCCCACCATCACGCGGTCGCTCTGCCTGATGTGCACCATCCCTGAGACAGAACGGGCATGGAGGCAGAGGAGAGGTAGGAGGTGAGCAGGAGAGGAAAGGAAATTAAAGAAGGAGGGAAGAAAAGAGGAAGAAGATTGCTGCAACTGAGAAAAGTCACAAAGAGGAGCAGGATGGCAGCATACGAAGATATCTGATTTAAAATTTTGTGTCATTTCATAAATAAAAAATATTCCTAACAATTATTGGCTTTAAGTTGTGAGGTAAGTTGCACTGCTATATTAATTCAAACAAATGTGACAGGAAACTAAAAGGATGTATTTTACCATAGAGAGAGAGGGAACAGAGAAGACAGGAAGATGAATATAAAGAGGGAAAACATGAGGCTGAGAGTGTCGCATTCATTAGCTTGAGTGGAAATGGTCTGCAATGCAGCGAGCCGAGGCAAATCCGTCCAACGGGCTCTCAGCTGGAATGATGGACAAAGTTAGAGCCAGAGGGACAGAAGGACAGGAAGACTGGAAAGATGGTGAGTGTCTGATGGAGTGATCAGACAAACCAAAACTGAAAGACAGACTCACTCTTGTCCATCCAGTGAATGAGTGGAGGAGTGGAGCTGTCAGGAGGGTTGCAGGGTAGGATGAGGCTTTCTCCTTCGTAAGCTTTCTTACGTAATCGGTGCTGTTTGGGAAGAACTGGTTGAGCTGAAACACAAACACAAAGAAGCATATTAGAGAACTTGATATGTCATAACATTAAAAAAATATTATACAGACAGAGATACAGCATCAGCAATATCTGGACCTAAACTAAACACCACTATAGCCATTTTTAAAGAGGCTTAAAGGACCGTACCTCTGGTTTTGCATGCTTGAGCCAAAAATACAACACATACACACTACGTTAGTGCCACCATTTTGCATGTTTGAGCCTAATATATTCAATATTCATACATGTTACGTTACTGACAACCATTTCCCAAAGGATAAAATTGTATTTCTGCTTTCCTGATATTTTGCAAAATCTCTTAATCTTTCAAAATCAAATATTCAAGAGATACACCCACCTTAAAAATCCATGTTTCACCTGCTAATAGTTACGCAGCTTTATGAAGTCACAGTCATTTAAATTATTCAATAAAGGCAGGTCTTCTTTTGGGAATATATTCCCTGGTGCATTTTCAGATAACTCTGTACTTTTTATTGGGCTTAAATGCTAAACTTCCACAACTTAAAAAAAAAAAAAAAAAAAAAAAAAANCATTTCAAGTATCAACAAGTTGATTTTAATAATGTATCAGAATGAACTGAAACCAATGGCGGTCTGAAAGGTAGGAAAAAATTTGTATTATTTCACCATTCCAGTAGTATACTTTGGGAAATGCTTGTCAGTAACCTTACGTGTATGAAAATTTAATGTATTAGGTTCAAACATGCAAATGGGTGATATGGTCCTTTAATTTAACCGGTTAAACACAGAAGAAAATATCTGGGTACACCAAGGAATATAGTCCCAGGAGAAAAGACAGATTTTAACATCAAAATAAAAATGGCCGTGCCTTCTACAATCGATCATATGTGTTTTAATTTTAAGGTGTGTGTATTCACCTGATCATGTGAGTTTAAAGATTAGGGAATTTTTGCAAAATAACACAAAAACTAAAATATGGTTGTATGTTTGTGGAAAATGGTTGGCTGTAATGTAATGTGTATGAGGGTAATATTTGTTGGGCTCATGCAAAACCACCGGTATGGTCCTTGAAGAAAGAAAAGCATTATGGGAATTCCCACTTCTCTTTAAGAAAACATATTATCAGTCCATCTGTGTTTTATTTGCAGGAGCCTGAGTAATAATAGTCTTAATACAGTGAGGCTCTTCAGCCTGCTGGAGCCTGCGGTGACACAGTGCCTTATAGAGCTATTTATATAGAGGAAATCCATATACTGTATACAATATTTATTGCCAAGCCTCATTGTTGTTGTAATGTTATTGAATGATGATGAAAGAAATGGTGAAACTCCTTTGCAGACACTGGCAGGATTATTCATATCAGAGAGTGAATGAAATGATGCATCACAGGTAAGTACAGATTATTCCACATGATCATGAGAGGATTCAGTCATTACATTGTGACTTATAAAATAATCCACAACGTCTCAATGATTGAAATAATGTGTGTTTCCAGCCAGGCAGTTTTATTTCAGGATAAACTGGGTCATGTGATGCACTGATTTCCCAGCATCACCTTGTGCTTGGCAACCCCTGAGTGACATCACAGCTCAGGTCACAGCTCAGTCTCCAGGAAATAGTTACCAAGGCAACAAGAGAGACAGCATGGGACAGCAGCAAAGGTGGCCCCAACCAACCTCACTGAGTCATTGAAGTGTGTGTGTGTGTGTGTGTGTGTGTGTGTGTGTGTGTTTGTGTGCTGTATAGTCATCACAGCATTTGTCATCACATTCACATGGTACCTATGAATCAGCATGCGTAAATATAGTTTTCGATATACTGTATGTGTGTACAGTATGTGAGTGTGACTAACACAACACACACACATGCAGCGGGCATTTGTGTGTGTGTGTGTGTGTGTGTGTGTGTGTGTGTGTGTGTGTGTGTGTGTGAGAGAGACTCACATTCAACGATGACCTGTGTAAGTTGTGTCATGGCCGTCCCCAGGGTGTTGGAGGCATAGCAGCGGTAGAAGCCTTGGTAAAAGGTGAGAGGCTCCTCCCCCTTGGCTCGCAATGACCCAGACCCTTGAAGCTCCTGCCTAAATGCCTCATGGTCCTTCACCCAGCGGAAACTGGAGTCAGAGGGAGAGAGAGAGAGAGAGAGAGAGAGAGGGAGAGGCATGAGCTTGTCAAGCATGTAATGAAACTTAACTTAAAGAAATACTACTTAATTAAAGGAACTAAGAGTATAAGTGTGACATTTATATATTTTCTTAGATTTGCATACTCCTTTACTTCCGTAACATGTTGACATCAATAGCAGACATGGTTAGACACCCATAAAGTACAAAGTGTGGGAGCAAGTCTTTGGCCAGCTTCTGCCATGACCAATCAGAGCTGGCTTCTCAGGAGGGAGCCTTAAAGTGACAGTACCTGTTTTCACTCAGAGTGTACTGTTGTGCTGCAACAGAGACTTGAACTGAATCAGTATTTTTTGCCCATTAAAGCACTGCAGAGGTTTTAAAATAGACCCCTAAATGAAACTAAGAACACAGAAATCTTATAATATATCCCCCTTTAACTTTTGTGAGTATTTATTACTACATTGTAGCACCAAGACCCAGGAAAGAGTCCAGGGTGAGGACGTTAGGCCTGTTCTGTCACATTGTAAGCAAACAGACCAATTTGTTAAACTTTGCTCCACCAAATTCAGTTTTGGTTGGTCTTGGGTAGCACTATTCAGCATGTGAAAACAGAGGAAGATGAATAAAGTCAGGGAAAATGACCTCTGTGACATCATAAGACTTACTTCCTGTTAATGGTAAAGACAACAAGTTGGGTCCATTAAATTCAGGGGCTTTAGTTTTCAAACTTGTAGTGTAGCACCAACACTTGCAGTCTAAAACACCAGGAAGTAACTCTTGTGATGTCATAGAGTCTATGAAATCTATATATTAGGGATGATGTAACTTATGTTTTATTGCATTGCTTTTATTGCCTCTTGACAATACTGAATTAAACAATTATCTATGTTTTATTCAAAATGTACTCAATGTAATGCTGTGATTGTTGAGCTGAGATGATTCTGCAGATATCCTGCAGAATCTAATGTTGTTTAAGTAATATATTATAATTACAGCTTTGAATTTGAGAGAAAAAGAGAGGTAGAGAAGTAGGGGATGCGGAGACGCAAAGGGAGTTGGAGCAAAAGAGAAGGAGAGGCAGAGTGATGATTTTGTTATTGCTGTGATTTTATTAAAAGAACATTTATTGCTATGCCAACAGAAAGGCCAGAAGAAGGAAGTGGAAAAACAGTCACGTACACTCACAGACACACAGTCACACACAAACACACAAACACACAAACACATAGACACTGAATAAATGGCACAGAGGTCTAGTTAATGTACGTACGTGGGTGTCGGGTTACCGGAGGCTTCGCAGTCCAAACTGAAGTCCTCTAGAGAAAAGGCTGTATGTAATATCGGTGTCTCTGTCAGCACAGGAGGCTGCGACACTGAACACACACACACAAATCAAATTGCAATTAAATACTCTGGGACATACAAAACAATGAGCAGTAAATATTGTGTCGATATTGAGCAGCAAATATGTGAGTATAAGTGTGAAATTTTAGAAGTATTTTCCTTCTTGGACTGTTTGATTTTCATTACACTGCTTTTGCATCTCTTTGATACTCTTGGCTCATTACAAGGCTGTTAGATGAGCTAAATAATTCACTTATCTTTAATTTCAAAACCATATTTAATGATTACAGTCAAACCTGCAGAACATATTAGTGGCATAATGGATCATAACCACATCCTGCTCTAATTGCTTGGCTGAAGAATCAAATGTCAAAACAAATCCGTTTGTTGAAAGTGTAATAAATGTGTTTATGGTGACAGCTCATCTATAGCTCTTAATAAACACACATGCTTTAGTGTCAAAGTATATAAGGTGGAGTCATATAAAAGTGCGTGTAAGTTCTTACAATATCAAGGATGAAGGATTACATATGTATGTCACTATTTGGGTTAAGAAAATGTCTTATGCTCATGAAACCCTTTCAAAAGCGCCATGATATTGGCCCCAGTATACTTTAAAAGACATAAGACAAAACAACAATAGAACAGAATGATGAAGCAGTATAGTCCTATTTAGTGATAAAAAGAAGGCAACGAAAACGAGAGGGAGACTCGTCCTTCAAAAATCTCAGCAGGAAAAAAGAAGGAGAATTTTCCCTGTTTATTTGAAAGCCATGGAGCTTAAAATAGCAGAAGAAGTAGTGAGCCACAACCAGTCATGTGATATTTAGACTAGAGGTCTTCACAGGACGCAGACCAGTAGAAAACCTATCTGAACTGACGTGCATAAATTAATTGTGAAAAAAAAGACTCTTGACACAAAAGAAATCCAAGAACAATCACTCAACCCAGACTGTGGTTGACATGAAAAGACTCAGACAGAGAGGAAACACTAACGCCAGCAGCAGCAGGATTCACTTAACCAGCAGCTTTCACCTTGTTCCTCACATCGGCAAAGAACGCCTCACATTTTCCTGCATGACAGTTTGTGCTCTCTAGCTCAAAAGCACATTTTCTCCTGCAGTGATTTTGACAAATCTGCTCTGACTCGTCTGAGTATAAGACATGACACACCCAAGACCTGAGGCAATAGCATGAGGCCCAACCTGGGTCCAGGGCCGGGCCCAGTTCGGGTTTGTTGGATCCATAAAGACCTCTAATTTGGATCAATTACTGCCAGCGGAACTGGCAGAAATAGAAAAGACAAAAAAAAACAAAAGTTTGCTTTTTGCCATCTTGAGTGTTTGTCCTGAAAGTTCTCCTTATGCTCCACATACTGGGACCTTTAGACATTTATATAGTGTGTATTCCAGATTATGAGAGTGTGTCGCATTGTGTAGCTCTCTGGATGGACTTTAACACATCATAGGAGTCAGTTACAGTAAAATGAATTACAACTTTTAAATGCTACTGTCATTACCATCAGACTCTAAAATCAAAAAGTGTTGTTAAAGCAGGCCTCATCATTCCATCACTTCAGTGGAGATGCACGGGGATGGAGGGATGAATAGATGAAGGACAGAAAGTTGCAGTAGCAGGAATGATAACATAAATTGGAATGAAGAGCCTCTGTCATCTAGGTGACAGGTTTGTGGGAATGAAGAGTCAATGACGCAAGCGGTCAAGAAAGAGGAAGCAGACACGTTTGTGCACACACTCTCTCTCTCTCTCTTGCTCTCTCTCTCTCTCTTTCTCATGCATGCGCACACAGACACTTCTTCATAACTATTATATGGAAAATCACTTACTGTTATACCCTTTATCTGTTTGTCCACACGAAAGCAAGAAAGCAGGAAACAGAGCACAGAAAATGCAATCAACTTACATATATAGAGTATTTTTATTTTTTTAATAAAATTATAAAAAGGTGTCAATATTATAAAGAGAAAGATGTTCCTCTTTGTTTCTGACTCAGACACACTGGCGTCTCAGATCAATTTACGTCTTCCTTTCTCCTCCTCTCTTTCTCTTTCTTTACTTTTCCTTTCCTTCCTCTTTACCCTCTGCCCATGTACCTTATTCTTAATCCTTCCTTCTTTTTCTCCTTTCTTGTCACCACCACCACCTCATTCGTTATCTTTCCATCCCTGTCATCCCTCTCTCTTTCATCCCTCTCTCTTTCCTCCTTCACCCCCGCTTCCTCTCTCTGCCACACCCAGAATAGAAGGTCGCTGATTCAAGGTCAAGCAGGATCTGATTCCTCCTCTCATCTCCTCTTCCTCTCCTCTGGGGGCCAATGCAGCTTAGCCTGCTGACCTTTGACCTCACCCTCTTTGCAGGAAGCCACTTCTATGTGAAAGTGTGCTTATACGTATGTGTGTTTGCGTGTATGATATTAATTTCTACACATTTTTTCCCATGTATCACAGAAAGAAAATTACAAGAGCCATTCATGATTAATATATTAATATGAAGATATGATGCAAAATGAAGGCATGAACACATGTTTTTACATTTGGAGGGTACTCACATTCTTTGGGGATGTGGATGACTCCCTGAGCAAACGGAGGAGTGGAGGAAAAGAAGGAAAGAGGGAGGAGGAGGATTAGGAGGAGGGCAGGGGAGCACGGCCCCCTATAGCCCATCCACCGACGCTGTGACACACACATCTCTCAATGTCCCATCAACAGCAATGAAAGACACCCACACACTCATCAACACACACAAACACACACCCTCTCAGACACACATACGCACACGCACACTCCAGGGACCTCCCAGACCCTCTAAAGAGTNCACCCTCTCAGACACACATACGCACACGCACACTCCAGGGACCTCCCAGACCCTCTAAAGAGTGGGGGAACCAAGATGTGTGAGACAGAGTGGGTTTTAAGTTTGTCTGTGTGTGTTATTATCGCAGTCCAAACCGAGCCGCTCTCAGGTCTACGGTCGCTTCTCTGGTTACTCGCACTGTGGAGAGGAAAGGAAAAAAAGGGAGGGGAGAGGAGAGAAAGAGACGAGCCAGGATGANGAGAGAGAGAGAGAGAGAGAGAGAGAGAGAGAGAGAGAGAGAGCAAACAGGAAGGACAGGGATTGACCCCGAGAACAAAGAAAGGATGAATGGGGGATGTAGAGGACAGAAGAAAAAAGAAAAGAAAGCAAATAGATCATTAATTTCACCAAACATCAATCATGGTGGAACAAGCTAAACATTAATCCACTCCGAGAAGGAAATTACACTGAATATAACCTGGAAGAAAGTATAGATAAAAAAAAATTCACAATAACTTCAGGGTGTGTGCATGTGTGAGGAGTGTGTAGAGCTGGGAATTTAAAAATATATATATTTAAATAAAGTTTGGGGTGGACCAAAACATTTTACTGATACATAAAACATTTTAGACAGACATAGTGTATGCTTTTGTGTGTGTTTATGCACTTATGAATGTGTTAGTGTCTGTATGAATGGCAGAAGAAGGGATTAGGTCATCCTGATGAAGACAGAAGATTAGATGAAAGCAGCAGGAAGCATCTTCTCTGCTAATGACATTACAAAGAAAGATGTCTGTGTGTGTGTGTGTGTGTGTGTGTGTGTGTGTGTGTGTGTGTGTGCATGCCTATCGACTTCATTTCCATTTATTTAAGCATCTTTTGTCCTTGCCTGCTGACTGAACGCTGACCCTTGACAGCCCGGGTGTCAGGGTGAAAGCAGACGGAGGGATCAGACCTTCCATCTTTGGTCCTTCTGCCGTCGCTGCACTTTAAGATACAACCTTCCAGCTCCAATTTAGCCCTTTTTTTTTTTTTTTTTTTTTTTTTTTACCTTTTTGACTTGAAGTGAGGGATTACATGCTCCTCTGTGGGTTAATCATTTTTCCTTTCAAAAACTCATGACTGCCCAGCGCTTTAAATCTATTGAATCCTGGCTCCATGTCCCCTTTCTTTCCCTTTTTTTTTATTTTATTTTTTTTAATATTTGGACTTTACTGAAACATTTGAGTCTGCTGGTAATTTTATTGCAGTTATGGAGACTTATGAAAGTCAAAGATGCAGGATTTCTGCCTTTCTGCCTGTTCAGGTTTTATGGACATCATACTGACGCCATGCTGACACACTGGGGTCCTTTAAACAAGAACAAGGGCAGAGGGGCTTACAGGAGGTGTCATAACTTATCAATCTCTGAGTGTAACAGTTCTGAGGGCTCTGCCAAGGTCCATCTTCACTTAAAAGGCACACACACACACTTAGACACACACTTTCTCTCTCACACACACACACTTACACACATACACAGGAAGAAGGTGAGGAGTGAGGAGTGACAGCTGGCTAATGTAGACCCCCTCCTATATCTAATAATTACACAACCTGTCTCTAGCACACTCTCTCTCTCTCTCTCTCTCTCTCTCTCTCTCACTCACACACACACACAGACAGTAAACACAGATGACCCCAATTTCAGCCACTATTTGTTGTCAGATACTCACCCAACTAGTCTGCTATTGTTAGTCAGTTATGAGTATGACTTCCACACACACACACACACACACACACACACACACACACACACACACACAAACTTACACACACACACACATATGCTCCACTTCATGGTTACTTAAACACACACACACACTCACACACCTGCCTCTGGCCCCAGGGGCTGCTGTTACCTGCCAGGCTTATTTACAAAATAAATGACCCAAACAGAACAGCGGGACATAAGATATGTGTGTGTATGTGTGTGTGTGTATGTGGCATCTTAATGGGGGGGGAAATAACGACCAGCGGTGGGGGCTCCACAGATGTAATGAGGGCAGACAGAAACTGCAACAGACATGCAAAAAATAAAAGATGGAGTGTCATCATGCTCTAGTTTTGGCGCGTTTCCCTGCAGATTATAAAATCAGACAAAATGATCTGCCTTCGCTTTTGTCTCGCAGTTCTTCAGTGACAGTATTTACTGTCTGTCTGGATTGTGGTTGTAAAAAAAAAAAAAAAAAAACAAGGTAATTCATGTGGACTTCCTCTAATTTAAATATTCATGGACCTCCTGTGTTGCTGGGTTAAGAAGGGGGAGGACCAACACTCATTAACGAATAAAGTCTTAATCTATAGATGCATTATGAGGGAGTGTCTCCTTTTCAGGTCTGGAGTGTGTCCGTGTGTTTTCATTGGAGTTGCAGCTTAAAGATACTTGACTTCTCTTTATTGTAATTCATTGCGTACATTCAATGCAGCATTGTTCACTTTTATTCTCCCTTTGCCAATTTGGGAATTTGCTGCTTTAATGGCCTCTTCAGTTAAATTACACAGAGACTCATTAAAGATAAGGAAAGACCATTTAGGATTTAGAGATGACTGACGACTCAGATGAATTTTTAAATCCTATTAATACGCAAAGTTGAGGCTTTATGCACATCTAAACTCACTGGTGGAGTCTGACATTTAACATCGCGTATTAAATATTCATATTTTGAAATGGTGTCTATGGATTGTAAGCATGTTTGTAGTTGTGAAATGCTTGTAACAACATGATATGGCTAGTAACCATCAAAAAAATAAAAATAAAATAAAAAATATGGCACAGGTTACATAAAACAGTGAAGAGAGAAAGTCAAAGAGGTGATTATGATGGAAAATGGACATTTTTATGGATGTATGCTTACCATTAATTTTAGCTATGTCAAAATGAAGAGATAAACATTAAGAAATGTATTGTATATCTCGCCAGTATGAGTTCAACTTAGAATATGCCATATTTATTTAAATATGTATAATAATCTTTTTTCTTTTTGTATTTGTAATCCTTGTTATATATATATTTTTGATTGTCTTTGCTTATATTTCTAATTCTATTTGTTTTTTTTAAAATATGAAATGAATAAAAAGTTCCAAAAAAAAAAAGTGGCACAGAGCCTGTTCAAGACCCCAAAGGCAACCGTCGTTCTGTACCGTTTAACATTGAACATACTGTACCAATTTCCTGTCTCTGTCAACCCCCCGTCCCCTTCAGGGTCTTGGGCCATCCCGTAAAACCTGAGGGGGGCTTTAGAGGGTGGGCAGGTGGGACAGTCTGCTGGGAAGCCGGGGGGGGGGGGGGGGGGGG
>VXCM01004234.1:32315-85969 GCA_014773175.1 Lucifuga dentata
TGGGGTGCAGGTGGACGAATAGTGCCCGACAGAGCGAGAAATTAATTCATTGATAGATTCCGATCTGTAGCAAAGAATGGGAAGTGTGGATGGAGAGATTAAGCAAAAACGAGGAGGAAGGAGGAGGGGAAGGAGCGGGATTCTTCTCTCCAAATGCACACACATACACACACACACACATACATACATAAACATGCAGAGGAAAAAAGAAAAAGCTATTCTCCAGGTTGTCCCTCCCAGTTGGCCGTGTGACCTAAATTCACCTAAATTCATTATTCATGTACCTCACACTTACTACTCCCTACACACACACACACACACACACACATAAAGTGCTGATAGTGCTACACAGAGTGGAGAAAGAGATAGAGTAAATAATCTATAGTGATTTCATCTGTGTGTGCGTGTGTGTATGCATGTGTGCATGTGTGTGTGAGAGTGAGTTTCTATCTGATGTCCTCCACCCTCATGAATATGTAAAAGAGCTGTCATTTTAATATAGCACCGCTGAGTTAAATATGCCTTTGTGTGAAGGGAGATTATTTGTGTTTCAGTGTGTTTTATGTGTTAAAAGTGAATAAATTTAGGTATGTATGGATACTTTTCTGGCCCATTAAATGATAACATGTAAGGAAAAGAGGTTTTGTTTTAAAAAAATGAAGGAGGAGGAGAGCCCTCATTCGAGCAAACACCTCCACCAAGGCTGAACAAGCCTAAACAAAATGTAATTTGTTCTAATGATACACAGGCCTAAAGACAAAGAAATGGCCATAGTGATAAAATGACTTATTTTGCTTTATTTATCATAAGAAACAATAGTTTTCACAATTCCAGATCTGGACCATACGCATAATCTGTCATGGCATAAAAATGCAAGATTTCATTGAGAATGGCGTAAATTTAAAGAACAAAAAAAAAAAAAAAAAAAAAAAAAAAAAAAGATTGGAAATTGCCCTATCTCGCAATATTGTAAAATCAGTTTAAAAATTCCTGGATCCAGTTTTAGGGGGTTCTTCTCTGTTCCATGCCCCACCCTTCTAACAAGTTTTAGCTCATAGTTTTTTTTTTTGTTTTTTTTTCAAGTAAACCTGCTGTAAAACAAACAGACATGATTGAAATCATACCTTACATGGCAGATAAAATAGTGAAAATCCCAAGATGAGTTTTTTTTTTATTGCAAAGAAATATCTCACCAATTTTATCTTTCATGAAAGTGCCTTAGATCACTTAGTCATAAGACAATGGATTTGCACTGATTGAGAAAGCTGAACATTTTTTTTTTTTTTTTTTTTANTTTTTTTTTTTTTTTTTTTAATCAAATTTCCATCTGCTCTTATCCTGTCTTTTTTGGATCTGGTCTCTCTGCCCAAATATAACACGTGGTTTTATCACATTCAGTGAATCTTGGGATTGTCGAGTATCTCTCTGGTAACAGTCACTTTTAGTGATTTATGTCACCCTGAGTGAGTCACGTGTCTGATGTCATCATGCAGCTCCCTTATTTTGGGTGTATGACCTCACATGCTCGGACATCCAGAGCCACGTGCCGGTGTTAAGCTTCTTTTGTGTTCATGTCTAACTAGACTGCGAGTCCCTGAGGAAGAGGAGGGATGAATAACTCAATAAGCACGAGGAGGATTCTGACCCTGGAACAAAGCGCATCAACTGCCAGGCCTCCTGCCACCCGCTGTCTTTTTCCTCTCTCTTTCTTTGTTTTGCCTCTACTTATACCTATTTCTCCATCAATAACTGTGCTTTGTCATTCTGTCTGTCTTTCTCTCTGTCTTACATCTGCTCCAGGCGATGCATTAATGTTGAAAATTCTCCTGCCTTATCAGCTTCAACCATAAAAGTGGAACTGTAATAGAGAGAAGAGCATCATTACCACACGGGGTGAGATTATGAAATCCTCTCCATGCACAGATTTAAAGGTGTAATCCATAACATTTGCACATAAATATATGCATGCTTTGCTTCTCTCCGGTGCTGACTGATACAAGACAAAAGCTATTCAAATGGTTCATAAAAAGTTTTGTATTTGCTGATCTGGCTGATCTTCTGGTGCACAGGAAGTGAAGCTTTCCAGCAGCAAAAATAAGTCACTCAGAATAAAACTCAGAAGTGTAGAATTACAAAAAGAACTGGCTACACAGGCCTAGAGGAGGGACTCAAACACAGTCACCAGAAGATGAGTACAATAAATAAAAATGTTACCAAAAATAACATATTTTAGTCTGTAAATTCAAGACCAGACGAACTCTCCACCTTTTTTCTTCTTTTTGTCTACATAAAATAGCACATAAACTACTACAACTTTTTGTTCTGGCAATGTAATGTTGTAATTTGTGCACCTTGCCTCTGCTTATTTGTATTGTGTACACCACAGCATCATCGACGTATAGGATTACAGGACAGATTGTGTAAAATGAGTCGTTGAGCAATATGGGGATTTCTGAAGCATGTCTGAGTTTGGCATTAATCTTTATCTGCCAGCCTTTCTGTTTGTGTGTCTATAGATATGTGTGTCTATCTGTCTCTGTCATGCTACTGAATTATATCAGTCTGTCATTTCTGTCTATTTGCCTTTCGGCTGAACTGGGGGCCAATTTACTCTCCAGTTCCATAGCACAACACAACTCCTTTCACATTCAAATCAGCTCTTATTGGCGTGACAGTGTTTAGTCACCTCTGGATTACCCTATTCACACACACACATGCACACACACATAGAGTCACAAAGCTACTCTCATGTGTTTGTTTCTGATTTGCCTCCACACACGACAAACGAAGCGACTGCATATGGCTGCATAAATCAGTCATTAGTGAGGGTATGTGCCTGGATAAACAGCATGGGCCACGCTGGGTGGTTTCCAGGCCCGGCTGGAGTCTATTAGAGTCAGCCGAGGGGCGAGTGGCACCAGCTGTGAAAGGCCACAGTGTAACAGAGCGCTTTGGGCGTATATATAAGACCCATGGTCATACATCTATCACTGCCTTCAGCCCAAACAAACAGGAAGAGGAGCAGAAAAAGAAGAGACCAAACGGTGAAACGGGGTCATACAGTCATTTCTTATTAAGAGAGAAGCAATAAAACATGACCATGAAACATTTAATATCAGTGTCAGGACATTATTTAAAGAAAGAGGGGAAATATTAAATAAAAAGAACATAATCCTCAAGTTGATTAACACTAATCTCCTTAATTAACGCAGTCTGGATTCAGTCGTGACATCAGGTTAGCATCGTAAGTGATGCACCTACAACAACGCTGTCAGACCGCCACCCTGCTGATACAAAAAAGGGGTCCCAGTTGGTAAATGGTTTGCTGTATTGCAATGTCAATCAATACGTGACATGATCATGTATCATGCATGTTGAAGAGCTGTTAGCCAGCACCGCTAAAACACTGCAGCGTCAGCAAATGGAGATGTCTTTGTTCTTCTCTCTTTCTCCATCTTCCCTTCCCTTCTGTTTCTTTAAGAAAAAAATTAAACAAATTAAACTTGAGAGCGGAAATATGTGATTTTTTTTTTTTTTTTTTTTNTTTTTTTTTTTTTTTTTTTCTGCTGCTGCTGCTATTTGGGGACACAGCAGAATCACAATTTTTGTCTGAAAAATTATTGCTCTACTGCAGTGAAATATCTATTTGCTCAAAATATGTTAAAGTAATCTGATTTATAAAAGGTGTAGTAAAAATCTGACTATTAATTGTATTCTAATGCAATGTTGACATAAATTTGCTTTTATATTTCATGTGAAACCATGCATTGCTTTGTGGGTTATCAATAAAACCCTAATCTTTACTTGTAATTTTATATGATCCCATTTACAATTTTGGAGTTTATGCTGTGGTTACAAACGATTTGATTGGCTGTTAAGTGTAATATTTCCATCATTGGTATCATTACTTTAGTGCAGATGTTGACTGGATATCTACCCACCCAAACACCCACACACTCATACACACGTACACCTTCTCATGCACTTCTCCCCGCACATATCTACATACACCCATCATATCCACCCACCCACACACAGACACGCACACACAGCCCAGAGGTGTNTACATACACCCATCATATCCACCCACCCACACACAGACACGCACACACAGCCCAGAGGTGTGCCTCGCTCTCCCTCCTGACAGTCTCTGAATCCTTTTCTTCTGTTTGGTTCCTCCTAATCCCTGCTGGCAGGTAGAAGAAGTTCACCAGCTTTCATTCTGGCTCAAATCTCATCCTCTTAAACTTCAAGGTGTGAGGTCAAACGCAGCAGCTGGCCTTCCACTCAACAGGATTGGTTCGGAAAAAGTGAATGCATTTTAGATTTTGAGGCGATTATTTCAGTCATAAAGACATGGCAGGCAGGTTTACCACGAATTGTTGCCTGAGAAGAAATGAATATTTATCTTTCTGAATGCACTCTGGATATAAATCCTATCTTTTTTGCCCTTTATCCAAAGTCACAACTCCATCTCCAAGTTGCATCACTCCCAGGTGGGAGATCACATTTCCACGTCTCCACTCAACTCAGAGAGCCTCTATTTATCCCTCTCGCTTTTCTGCTTTCCTTCATCCTTCCGCAGCATCTTTCTCTCGCACTCCCCCCCCCCCCCCNTTCCCGTCCAGACCACACCCCACCCTGAAAGAACAGGAAAGAAGGTTTAAATTAAAAGGAGATTTGATGCTTATCATATTATTTAATCAACCGGGGAAAATGTCAATTTGCATTGTATGTATATGAGTGTGAAGTGTGGTCTCTCTCTCTCTCTCTTCAATCCCCTCCCATCTTTCCCCATCACCATGGTAACCTCCTGACTCTAGCAGCAAACAGCAATATTTCTCTCCCCCATCCCCCAAGATGCCCCTCCTTCTAGTCTCCCATCCCCCACTCTGTCCCTCCACACCTCTCCCTCACTTTCTCTCCAGTGCCACTCCCTGCATCTCCTCGATTCACCTCTCTCTCTCTCTCTCTCTGTCTCTCTCTTGCCGCATGCACGTACACACACATACACACATATGNCCTCTCTCTCTCTCTCTCTCTGTCTCTCTCTTGCCGCATGCACGTACACACACATACACACATATGCACACACACACACACACACACACGCTCACAGTTTCTCTTGCTATTGTCTCAGTTTCCTCCTGCCTCCTCTTTGGGTTGGCAGAATTGGTCGGCTGGAGGGTGCGATGTGTTAAAACAGGCGTCTGGTTTTTAGAAAAAAGAGCTACATCTCTCTTTCCTCTTTGTGCATCTTATTAAAGCTCAGCAAACACACACACACACACACACACACACACACATACACTGATCAATATCCTANCTCAGCAAACACACACACACACACACACACACACACATACACTGATCAATATCCTATCAATATATGGAGGCAGATGCCAGCCTTGGTAAAAGTTATGACATCAGAGGTATGAAGAAAGGAGAATGATATAACATATGGTAAGATTGCAAGATTATAACAAAAAGTATTCATTCTATTCATAAAAATGTATGAGATCTGTCCTGGTGAATTGTGGGTCAGCTGATCCTCTAATAAATAAATAGATAGATAGATAGATAGATAGATAGATAGATAGATAGATAGATAGATAGATAGATAGATAGAGACATTTTTTTTATCGATTTGTATACTGCTCTTTTTTAACATAAGCTTTTGACCAGGTATATGACATCACAAAAGTGTTGATTTGAGCATTTTGTTGCAATGTAAATGTATTGGAAGAGGATTACAGACCTGCTATTTAACAGAATATTATCTCTGACAGAATATTAAATGACATTCTTTGACTTTGGGTTCATTAATTGTAAATGATGAGTAATAATAACAGTCCTCATTAATTAATTTTATAAGACATATTTTCAGATTTCATTCAGGGTTTTTTTTTTTTTTTTTTTNTTTTTTTTTTTTTTTTTTTTAAGTAATTTCAGGCCAGAAAAGGTATTTTAATTATAAGCCTTGTCTATTTTACTGGAAAAATTATTGAGTTATGACATGCATTGATCAGATTCCTTACAGATTGGACATGATTGCATTTTACATAGATATGCATTGAAATTAGCTCCTGACCAAACTAACTGTGATAGATTTCTGCTGACAGCTTGTTAAGGCCTCAGCATGCTTCATAAAGTGCCTCTCCGATCAATTTATTGTGTCTGAAAACCTGAAATTGTACCTGTAAAATTTGCAACTTCCCGAAACGGAGACACAAACGGTCGTGCTCACTTCATGCAGCAATTGGTCAGGTGTGTGGTCTCTTTTTCCTTTCTTCACACAACTACTTCCATCACAATCCTGTGCTACCACAAATATCTTTGAGGAGAAAGTGTGCACCATTATCCTCATTTATATGATTCATCGTGTCAAGACTGCAGAGATTGAAGCATGCTGCAACCTTAAGTCTGTGTGAAAACATCCTGGTGGCATGAGTCAGATTTATGTCATCTGTCATTTTGTTATTGTGGACATACAGCAGTGTGAGGACACACACACCATGTGATGTGTGTGTGTCAGTTCAGTCACTGATGTTACTGTTGGTCAGATATTTGGCTGATAAAGTGTCTTCTGTGTTTGTGGTCATGTCATGAATGGACTCTTGTCATGGTTCAACCGCTGCAGACAAAAGTCACATATTTGCTGGAGGATTTTGTGTGTGTGTAAGCATACCCTTATGTGTGTGTCTACTTCCACATATGTGTGAACTGTATGCATTAAAGCCATGAGATTAGATTAGCTGTTTCTGAGGTGATTAGGGCCCAAACACAGAGGGGTTGTTAAAACCCTCCTACAGTTCTTAATCCTAGCTAATGGATGCACCCCAGCCCACCACACACACACACACACACACACACACACACTGGAAAAAATGGTTTTAGAAGATATAGACAGAAGAACTGGGAGGAAAACGAGGAGAAGAAGAGGGGCATATGAGAGTGAGGGGCATTCTTTCCATTTCTCAACACAAAGACTCCATTGAGATAAGGAGGAAGGGCAAAACAGAGGAAAATAAAGAGAAAGAAAGGCTAAAACAGAGGAAAGATGGATCAGAGGGGAGGGAGCGGGGCGTGAGAGAGATGGATGAAGATGGATGAGGAAAAAGCACAACGAGAAACATACAGGAAGAGAAAGGCAGAGATGGGAAGAAGAAGGGAGAAAGAGCAAAAGTCTGACTAATCTGATTTTCTCAGCGCAGACCTCCTGCTGACCTGCTGCTCTGCATCTCAAAGCTTTTAGTCTGGCTCCAAACTGCATCCTCAACCTTTCTCCTGGGACTTTTATTGGCTTTATAAACCTACGAGAACGAGTGGAATCCTGGTCTTTTACTCTGCGCTCTGTCAAACAAATCTAGATGCTGCTGGGAGGTCAGACACTCTGTCTGGCTGTTTGCCAGGAGGAGGGAGGAACTTTTGTGGGTTGTAATATTTACATGATTGGTCAGAATGCAAAAGATTCATCACCAAAATATAAACTGAAAAGATGTCTGTGGTCCATCAGCACTTACATCTTTTTGCAATGAGTTTCCAAACTGTTTTAATAGCCTTATTTGTGCATCCGTGTAATGTTGAGAAAATTTTTGTTTTTCGTGTTTGGTACTAAACCATCTTCTACATGTCACCGTTTCTCAAAGGAGATAGAAAACAAGAATCATTTAGATTTTTGAAAGCATCAAAGCATTAGCAGTAATTTTTGACTGAAGGTGAATAGCTGAAGTTTTACCAATATTCAACATCTTAAAATGTTGCCACATTATTGTCTTTTTTTTTTTTTTTTTTTTTTTTTTTTTGCCACATTATTGGAAAAAGCTAGAACAAAACAAAACAATTGTTCACATAGATCCTATATGTGGAAGAGTGGAATTATGGGAACACCAAACTCTATTCAATTAAATAAAATAAATGAATTAAATCCTTCATCCTTCAAAAATCTCACTGATATCTGCTACTTAATAAAATATAAAAGGACAATCCTAATAAGAATAATGCTAATAATGCCAACGTGTTGTCCATCGGATGTTTGAGCCAACTTGATTTCTGCAAATCCTCCTCCATTTCATCCTAACTTTCTCCTCCTCCTCCTCCTCCTCCTCTCTTATCACATTTCCCATCCAGACTTCCTCTTTATCTCTCACCTTTTCCCCATCCCTTCATTCCCTCTGCCTTCCCTGTTCTTTTGGATCCATTCTGTTCTGGGGTAAATCCCTCCTCATCCTCCTCTTCTTTTTCCTCCCTCTTGATAAACCTCTCCAGTCCTTCATCCCATCTTTCATTCATTAATATCTCCTCCATTCTCTGCCCATCTTATCAAGTTTCCCTCTGCTCATCTCCTCCTTCAGTCCTCCTCCTCCTCCTCCTCCTCCGCTTTCTGGCCTAATTTGAGACTTTTCACTGCCAAAGCAACAAGAGCAAGAAAACCTAAAATCCAAATGACTGACAGATCGCTCTCTCTCTCTCTCTCTCTCTCTCTGTGTGTGTGTGTGTGTGTGTGCAGTGATGTTGCCACGAGTGAAAAGAGGAATTCCAGAGTCAACAGGCAAACACAAACCTTCTCAAAAGTATGAGTGTGAAAAAGGCAGACAGAAAAAGAGGAAAAGAAATGTGTATCCTCTGTATGTACATTTGTTCTGCTTTCATAAACGCTAAAATCATGAGAACTGAGACATCTAGTCACTGAGTTGTGGAGCTTCACTTTCTCTAAACTCAGATTTCAAGGTGAGAAAACACCCCTCACACACACCAGAAGACACATAGCTTCCCTGCTCACCACCTAATATGTGGGGCGAATCAGTAGATTTCATTAAAAATGTAAAGGAAAGAGAACCTAACTGACATACTGTAAGTCTGTCTGAGAGTTTTAGCATGAAGGGAATCCAGTTCCAACCAATCCTGAATAATTCAGCACTATAATGTTATATAGTGCATCATTTCATTCAATATTAATAAAAACACACTGCAGCAGATGACACATCAGTTATCAAAAAACTGAATCAAGTCAAAGCAGACACTCCCTAAAGAACGATTCGTCCAGACAGACCTGTTCGTGAATGGCACTTTCATGTCTTTATGTTGAGATCAAAAGGGTCAGACAGTGAAAGCAGACAGCCCCCACACACACACACACACACACACACATACAGGCGTGCGCATACATGTATGATAGTGCCCAACACACACGCATCTCAGCACACACCCAGATCACCCACCATAGAGGTTCACACCTGCCATCCCATTATGTAAGACATCATTACACCCCCAGCACACAGGCACACACACACTGCTACACATGCAACTGCTGACACACACACTTTTACAGAAACCTTCCCCCCCCACACACACACACACACACAAACTCATATGCATGGAAACGAACATACATGGGCAGCATGCTGGGATGCTATTGTCTTCACATCTGTCTTACCTATTCAGGTGAAGCGTCTCCCTCTCTCTCTCTCTCCTCCGTCACTTGTCTTTCTCTCTCTCTCGCTCTCTTTCTCCTCGCCGCTGAGTTGTCTCTCCTCTCTGTGTCTTGTTGCCCTGTTCACTGAGTCGTGCTTTTTCTCATTTCTTTTGCACTGATGCTGCAGTGGTACATAAAACACACCCTTCTCAGCTCTGCCTCTCCTCCCTCCCTCCTCTCCCCCCCCCCCCCCNCCCCCCCCCCCCCCCGCTGCCCTCTCATTGGCTGTTTCGCAGGGATGACATCAGCCTCTTTCATTGCAGCCTCTCTCTCTCCCTCTCTCTCTGTATTCCCCTGGTACCTTTTGCCCCTCCCTTTTACTTTACCTTAGTGCTCCCCCTCTCTATTTTTACCTCTCCATCCTTTTCATCTCTGATCCACTTTTCTTGTCCTACTGGTGGCTGACTGGTTCCAGTGTAAAAACATGAGTGAAAAAAACATTAAATTGGTTTGTTACATGACACATTTTTCATTAAATCTGCAAAGAAAATGCCATGTGTTTGTGTTGAAATGTGTACCATATTTTTTAAAATGCATTCTTTGATCATTCATTTTCTTTGACAGCAGAACAAATCATTACCAAATTTTTAAGACATTTTGTGTGTGTGTTCTGTTTGCATCCCATTCATCTCCCTTATATATACAATTAAAACTCAAAGATTACAGACGTCCACCAAGGCTGTGCATTTCTCTATATGTGTGATTTCAGTAAAAGGTGACCATCAAGAGAAGAAGAATGTCAAGAAGAAGACCACCATGGGCACTTTGGGGAAATTCTTCAAGAAGAGACTATTCCTGGAAGAGCTGAGGAAACCCATGGTGACACCCCTCATTCAAAGGCGCCAGCACCTTCCTCAAAACCAACCTCTGCTGGATTGGTGAGAGCTATACAAGGGCAAGAAGCAAGATGTGGCCGCCACAGAAAGAGGAGACAAGAGGAAGTGGTGCGATCTGTGCACACCAAGAGATGTAAAAACGAGCACAATGTGCCATAAATGCAGTGTATATATTTGCAAGGCACATGCAACAACCATGAATTGTCCAACATGTGCATGAGAGCACAAAAAATGTATCCACCATCTATGATGATGATGATGATTGACAGATTAACATTTTGATGTTTTTGTTATTTGTTATTATTAGTAATAATTTTATTGTTACTGTTGTTCTTTAATATGTTTAATATGTAATATGGTAAAGTTTTCATATAGGGATTTTGGTCTTTACTATTAAAATCATACCAGGAACACAACAGCTGTTATTTTGTGCCATTATTTAAAAAATTTGAATGGTTTCAAAACAAATGTCCTTGTTAAACTTTGACACAAAGTAGTCTGTGATAAATAGTACATTATGTTTCATCTGAGTATTTGTTATAGTCAAAATAAACCATAAATTATGCTTTTTTTTAAACTAAAAAACGATTGTATGAGCTTAAATTAATGAGGCCCTAGACCATACATGGTTACTAGAAGTTCAAAACTTGTAATATTCATAAGAACTTAAGTTAATGAAACGATCTAACACAACGTTAGGCGATAATGTATGTATTATTATGGATTTATGATCAGATGGGTGGTCATTTTTAACTGGGAACACAAGACTGACTAACATAAAATGAACACAACAAGAGGATTAAGTCTTGTGCAATTAAGTTTATAATTGATACAATATTTGTAGAGTAGTAAAAAGTGCTGGCTTATTAAAAACTGAATGAGGAGGAAAGTTTGACAGATTGGTGTGTATAAAGTGACTTCAGATCAATTCTATCCCTGCACTCAAGTAGCAGGATGGCCTGAGTGCATCTTTTTACATCAATTTCATTCAATCTGTGACCAGATGTTTGTCTTCTCTCTGGTTTTCCTGTTGAGCTCCTCCTCCTCTTCCTTTCTTTCGGTCACTAAAATGAGAATTCTGTTCTTTCAGACCACAGAGGCCAATAACACCCTGTGGCATTTGTTATCTGCCAAACAGAGCAGGCAGCCAAACACGCTCCCCCTGTGTTCCTTCCACTGTGAATGTGGTGGGTGTGTGTGTGTGTGCATGTGTGTGTGTGTGTGTGTGTGTGTGTGAGACAGAGAGAGAGAGAGAGAGAGAGAGAGAGACAGAGAAAGAGAGACAAACAGAGGTACAGAAAGAAAGTGTGTATGAGAGAACAGATGGATGGGGGCGTGTCTCCATGTGCAAGGGCTTTTTCATTGGCATAAAGGGACACAGAGGTGGGGCACTGTAATAGTGACCAGTGTGTGTGTGTGTGTGTGTGTGTGNGTTGTTTTTCATTATCAAAATAGCAGAAAGCAGCAGTAAATCTGCTCTGTGGAGTTTTCATGATCATAAACATGTAGTTGGCTGGTTAAATGCTTTTGTTGCTGGTGAAGTCTGGAAATACCAGCCACTAGCCTGTGAGCAAAAAAGCATGATTTTCATCTCTGCCATTATCTTGCTCTTATTTGCTCATCTTTTGATCTCTTCTGCTCAGCAAATCGAGTTTCCTGTTTCGAGCAGACAGCCATTCCATTATCTCCTCCATCTCCTGCAGGTTGTCTCTCACTCTCCTCCTCCCATACCTTCCCTCCATCTTCACGTCTTCTTTCACTAAGAGCTTAATTCACTTAACCTGTATGCATGCATGTGTGTGTGTGTGTGTGGGTGGNGGTGGGTGTGCAAGGCCTTAAAGGTTAAGATGCAGCAATCAATACAGCAGATGAGGATCTCTCCTCTCTTGTGTCCTTGTCTCATGTCTGGCATTGTCTAGGACATGTCATCACAGAAAGAGAGAGAGAGAGAGAGAGAGAGAGAGAGAGAGAGAGAGAGAGAGAGAGAGAGANAGAGAGAGAGAGAGAAAGAAAGAGAGAGAGAGAGAGAGAGAGAGCGCCCTCCTACCCTCATTCCTTATGGATACAGTTTACCGTAAGAGTGACTCAGCCTTCCTGACTGGAATGCAGAAAAGCAAGGAACTGCAGCGAGCACGCACACACACACACACTAACACACACACACACACACACATCATGTCATCTTGTCATCTACAAATGCATGTAGTGAGTGAGAAAAGCGAGCGAGAGAGAGAGAGAGAGAGAGAGAGAGAGAGAGAGAGAGGATAAAATGATGTATTAGGGTTAAGAGTTCTATTTAATTACACATCAATAAATCAAATAAGGCAATTATACCCATTAGCTTTATGAAACCTATGCTCATTGCCTTTATCTCCTTGTAGAACACATGCTACTGCACACACACCACAGCAGTTTCACTTTCATTCATTTCCTCTTGGTTGAAGAATTAAGAACCTTTTAAAGTAAAAGTACTAATACCACTGTGGAAAAATATTCCACTACAAGTAAAAATCATTCAAAATGTACTGATTGACAATGAAATGTACTCAAGTATTAAAAGTGAAAGACGTGAAAACCTCACATCTCTTGTTTCAGGGATTTAGATCTGAAGAAAAGATGAATGAAAGGAAGGTAAGATGAAAAAAAAGGCTTTGGCTGTGCGTGTTATGTTGGTGTTTTATGGCTTGAGTTGAATTTGGAGGATCGGCACTTTATATTATCTGAGGTCCACACAGTGAGCANTTTTTTTTTTTTTTTTTTTGCATTTTTCCCCGCCTGATAGTCATATTCACTCGCTGTTAAAAGCTCAGATTTTCAGGGATAAATGGATTGCTGTAGATGTTGATGTACAGCTTTGAAATCATAAATATATCTTATGAATATATCATAAATATCTGTGATAAATACCTGTGGTTGAAATACGTACATTTTTTACTTTGCCGCTGTGTTCATTAGCATGGACAGATATAGGCACTCTGCAAAGTCGTGCTGGAATATTTCAGGAATATTTGATCAGTGTTGTTAGATAAGCATCTATATGCACATTTCTGTCCAGTTAATGAACCCATATCCCAGTGTGTTGAAGAACATTATGCTTATTAAATGGAAGAAAATCTGTTGTGTATGAAAAATTCTCTTTTAAGCATAAAATCTTTACTTTTGCGCCCAAACCATGGTGTTTGGCTCTGTTCAATCACTGTATGTGACTTTGTATGTAATGTACAAATGATTTATATGGTTAATCAATAAAAGCAGCAACTTATCAATACCTACATATTGAGGCTGTGAAAAGATTTTCTATGAATAAAGTCTGTCTTGTGTTCCTCTGAGCTGCACTGATGGAATATTGGTGCAATTTCTTGCACAAAACACTTTCAAGTATCCTATGAAAGAAATTAAGGAAGCAAAAGTCAATTTCATTCAACTATAACTAGAGTCAGCTAATGACAGCTTCCTGCTGTTTGATGGAGATGTTTTGAAGTGGTTAACGGACAAACCGTCCCCTTAATCCTGACCTTAAAGTTGTAAAAGTAAAATGTTTTCTCACAAAGCAGGTTTTATTATTAGTAATGGAGTCTCTAAGGGCTGGGGCATAAATGTGTAGGTAATGATTCTCATTTTACCCTAAGGTCAAAAGTCAAAACCATTTCTGAAAACACAACACCATAACGTATCCATGATAAAAAGATGTTAAACAAACAAAAAACAAACAGGGGTAGCCCATGCATGTCCCTGAGTTCCATGCGTGTGCATACACACACACACACAGGGCTGGCCGCAGTGTCTGTGAACTCATGTCTCCGCCTAGTGGACTATCTCTGAACAGCACTTCACACTGTGCATAAATCATGTGACTCACCTCATGAACCAACAATTACATGCAAAACATCCACCTACAGTATTTATATAAATGTTAACAGACATATATATATATAGATATATATATATGCACATATACGTATATATATACACATATATATACGTATATATATACGTATATATATACACATTATATGTATATACATATATATATATATATGTATATACATATATACGTGTGTGTATATATATATATGTATATATATATATATGTGTATATATATATATATATATATATGTGTATATATATATATATATATATATACACACACACACACACACACATATATATATTGTGTGTGTGTGTCGCAGATACTACATGGGCTTATGGACATAGTTCACCGGAACGTGTTGGTGGGATGTTGTGCACAAACATTAAGTTATGGGACTCCCGGTGTTATATTCCTCACGCTGCTCACAGTAAATGGTGACTTGCTCCCTTTAAGAGGGTGCTGTGTTGTCAGGGTAACCACCACACCATTGGGGATAAAGGTGGAAGTTGTGACAGGGCTTGGTAGGAAGTCAATTTTGTATGTGGGAAAGAAAAGGCCACAGAGGGGTGCAGCCAAAAGAGAAGTTTTTTGTCCTTGTTATTCCCAACTCCTCCACACACACACATGCACGCACACATATACAGTATATATACATACACACACCATATGAAAGCCACAGGAATAGCTATAAACGTGGAAGTTTACACCTTCTGCGAACTTTAACTAAAGTCTATTCCATTTCCTCCTTTTGTTTCTGCATAAGTAGCTGAACACATCTGGCCTGATACAAATTTTTCTAAAGTTGAGCTTTAAAATCTTCTGCAGGTTAACCTCTTAAATTCTGAACCATGTTTACAAAATCAGGCTGAGAGTTTCGTAAATCCATAGTGGTGAATTTCATGTTTTTCTGGAGATCTTTAAATTTTCAAAGATACCAGATTCGCTGTGTGAAAGTGGTTTTCAAGGAAATTATGAACAAAACATCTGGAATATTTTCATTTGATGTAATGATGACGAAGCCTTAAAAACATGGCGTTTTGGGTATAACATTTCACTCAGCGTGCACAAAATACTCTATAGATTCATACAACATTTAATAGAATATATGTGTGATAACCTCATATAATGTAAGGTTTTTATTTAAAGAAATCTAAGGATAAATTTAAGGAAAAAACAAAAGTGATGTTAACTGGAAAAGAAAAAGGCTAAAAAAAAAATTCCTTTTTTCCACCAGTGATAAATTACCAAATAAGTTAAACCCTGAGACACACAGAAATGGACAACACACACACACACACACACAAACGTGTGCGCAAGCAAATAGTGAGAAGTGTAGAAACACATGCCAAGTGTATCTTTAAAAGCCTCCATGAAACAATATAAAGAACAGAGCCCAGTACACTCTTTGTCTGTCTGCTTGCCAGAGGATATCTCAAAACACAGATTCTGATTAAAGTTCGTTTATTTGGTGAGTCGAGGAAGAGTTGATTAGATTTTTATTTTCTTTAACATTGGGTGTTTGTTGACATTTTTGCCAGAATTAAAAAAAAAAAAAAAAAANAAAAAAAAAAAAAAAAAAATTGAAGAAAACAATTTAGGCATGTGTATCCTACAATGGACTACCAAAAGGAGCAGTTTATCACAGATCCATTTAGTAATCAATATCATCATCAACATCATCCTATAGTGAAATATTTCTTATGCTATAGGAAACTTGCTTTTAATAGGATGAAAGAATGGAGGAGAAGTATTGTGTATATAGATGCAAAACTGTGTTTGATCCAGTAAAAGCGGAGTTGAAATGCCCAGAAAACATGTAAGAATGAACAATCTGGATCGTAAACTTATATACAGTTTTTACAACAGTGTGCTTTATTTTATTTTATTTTTTTTAGACAAAAGAACATTAGGTGATACAAAATACAGATTTTTTTTTTTTTAATTAGTGTTTTTAACTGTTTTGAAGGAAATGTCACGAGTTCATTTGTTGCTGCTTTTATGGCCTCAACCTTATCTGTTTTCATACTTTCTGTTTCTTTCTTTTTATCTCTCTCTCAAACACTTACAAGCAGTGAGCGGACAAGAAAAAGCTTTTCAGTTTGTTTGACTCAACAGGACGGCTATAAATTAACAGGTGAGCTGAACGCACACATACTGCACATTCTACAAACCAAGCAACAGCCTGGTAAGTTTTTCTCCACAATAAACAAAGATATATCTTTAAAATATATACTTAAACCAAATTTATATGGTAGATACCATAAAGCTAATTTATACCTAAAAGGTCTATTGTTGCTACACAGCATGCATGTGGTACCAGATATTTCAGATTTTCATTTCAGATGGACTAAATTCAACCGTTACATGATTATATTAGTGTGTCACTTTACATGCACATCAGATAGATTTTTTAATACCTTGTTTTTCTTTTTTTTTTTTTTTTTTTTTGCTCATACTACATGCTCTGCTGTTATCAGAGCACTGAGGGTTACAGTCATAGAGTTCACTCCTGTAGACATACTGTATGTGGTTTGAGGTTAGAAGCCTTTCTCCACTCAAGGCAAACCCCCCACAGTGTGCGGCATTTCCAATTTGTGGTTAACTGTGTTTTGCATTTTTATTTCAGTGTACTGTGTTTATCCTGAACATGCCAGGTAAGCAAAAACAAAAAAAAAACAAACAAACAAAAAAAAAAAAAAACNAAAAAAAAAAAAAAAACCTAAAAATGAACAGCTAAATTTCTAACAATTTACTAATTTTATGACACGAATGTAATAAATCTCTACATTTAATGACTTATGGAGCATTGATGTTGAACTACATTGATATATGATGAATCATGGAAATCAAATCTAAATAAATTCCAATGTTATAATGAATGTAAATTTGACTTTTCAGGCAGACGCAATATTAAAGCACAGGGGAAGTAAATAAGTTTTTGTAACAGTTGTTACTAATCTGTTGTTGGCTGAAATGGAAAAGATAAATTCATAGCAATGCAAGAGTACAACTTCTCCACTGGATACTTATGTTTACTAATCTTCCAGATGAACAGTATATGAATAGTATATAATGTGGGATATAATGAGCACACCAATGCACTGTTTTCCAAAGCACAAAATTTGAAATTTATTGATTTAGTGGAATTTAAAATTGCACAAGTAATGTTTAAAGTGAACAATAAGTTACTTCCTGCTAACATGCAGCAATTGTTCACATGTAAGACAGGATGTTATGAATTAAGAGGAAATTTTAAATTTAGGAAGCAGTTTGCTCGTACCACTTTAAAGAGCAGGTGTGTTTCAGTTTGTGGGGTAAATTTATGGAATTGTTTAGATAATGAAATTAAAAAGAGTACAACTATGAATCAGTTTAAGAAAATGTATATTAAAAAAAAGACTGCTTGAAAAATATAGTAGTATGGAATAGTAAATGTGTACTTGGTCCTCTTGGGTTGTGCCTTTTTGTTTTTAATGTTTTTTTGTTTTTTTTTTGATTATGGTTATTTTTATGTATGTATGTGTATGTATATATGTATTTATAAATTTTTTTATGAGGCATATAGGTTGGTAAATAAAGTTAAACTGTACATGAATATATGGTTGTTTGGAAACTATGCTTATATTTATCTGTAAATCTTTGTTGATATCTATGTAAGCAATAAGTTGGTAAATATAATCAAACAAGCAGGAAACGATAAGAGATGAGCTGCAGAAATATGTAGTGGGTAGGAGTTAATAAGTTATACTTCTTCCTACTCATTTTCAGACTTTTTTTTTTCCTGTTTGACCATCTATTTATTTTGTTTGTTTTTTTGTTGTGATGTTGTGTCTGGAATGAATAAATGAAATGAAATGAACACTGTTTCTGTTTGCAGCCAATGCAGTTTTGCGAGGAGGTGCAGACGTGACTTCTGGTGTCCCCGGGGTGCTGGAGATGATTGACACCTATGACCAGCCCAGAGATGCTTTTGCTGCTGGTGCTGCTAAGTCTCTCGGAGCAAAGATCAGTTCCTCGATTGGGGTTCCTCAACTGATGGCCATAGTGGGCTTGGCTTTTGACACGGGTGTCAGTGTTGGTTTGACAGGTGTTGAGGCAAAGGTGCTGGGCACAGGTTTCTCCTTTGGTCGTAAAGTGGGTGTTTCCCTGTTTGGAATTGGGTTTGAATTCAATTTGTGGTAGAGTGTGGCTTTGTGCTGCTCTACATCTTGTGTTTTGTGCTTCCTGTTCCAACAATTAAATCTCTGCACCAATATTTCAAGTGTCCATCATTTACTGAAGATTTGTTTGCAAAAAAAGGACAATTCTGGTTTTTATACATTTTTTTTAAAGTCAAATCTGTTTTTGCAAATATATTCTTCCACTGAAAACTGTTTTCAGTATGTTTCAAAAGTGAAATTTTGAATGTGAATTTATAAATAAAACCTTTTTTACCATTTAAAATCTGCAGTATATGTATCTACATATCTATATCTACACTGCTGAAAATAAACTTGATCTCAAACACATCCCCACGCTAAACAAACTAAACTTATTCAGAATGTTAACTAAACAAATCAAATTGGGGTGCATCAGGTACAAAAATGCTCCCCCCAACTCACACACAGTTATTATAGCGGTGTTAATGATGTTTGGATTATATTTACTGTATGGTGATTTTGAGTTCATAAATATAAGAGGCAGACATTCCCTCAGTTAAAGGCAGTAGATGATGATCAAGCCAGTTTTCAAGTGGACACACACACACACACACACACACATATCTGTTTCAGGGCTGCATGCGGATGGCGCCGTCCAGTCTGATGACCTCTCCGTTAATCATGGGGTTCTCTGCCAGAGATGTCACAAGGTGGGCAAATTCAGCGGGATCTCCCAGGCGTGAGGGGAAGGGCACCTGGCGGGCAAGAAACGAGCGCACCTTCTCTGGAAGACCAGCAAGGAGAGGAGTGGAGAACAGACCTGAATGAAGGCAAACAGAGACACGGTATTAATTTAGACACTGTCACTTTACATTCACATTTACAGACAGTAAAACGCGAAACAAAGAAGGCAGTATTGCTGAAGAGTAGCACTCGGAGTTAGAAGTCAGGCTTTCGCAAAATAAATGAGACGACACTTATTACATTTTTTGAAGTACAAAACGATGAACCAGGATTCATATGATCAGATGACACACAGGCAAAATTCAGACATTTTATACTCTAGGTCAGTCATAGGCTCACAGAGCATCACTGGCAGCTCGCCATTTACTCGGTTGGGTTAATATAATACTTCAATTTCAAGTCTAGAAACACCTCCCACCAATAGGGGGCAGCGTGATGTTGTGTAGTCTATGTCATTAATTTCTGCAGAGTGCCAACAACCTGTCCATGTCAGCAAGTGCTAGCTTACTGACATGCTGTGTGTGAAGCTGGATCAATCTGTAATAAAACAAAACCAGTCTGAAAAAGAGCAGGCTAGTACAGCACAAGCCGGATTATCTCAAACACAAGGCAGTGAAGGAAAGGAGGAGGATGGGCACACAAATGCGGGAAAACCAGTTTTCAAAAAGAGAAAGGGAAAGAAATTGAAAATGGAAAATTTCAAGAAAGGTGGAATTTTTCTTTGTGGGAAATCAACTCAAATGCTCTCTGCCTATTGTGCCACAAGACATGCTTGTAAATGTAAGCAAGAATTAAAATAAGATGCTAGTACAGTAATCTGTAGCAAAGTTTTTGTTATGATGTAACTATGTTATTGAGCACTATTTCTAATTAAAATATTATACAAGTATCACCTGAAAGTTTATTGCGGCTCTCCTGATGATCACAATTGTCATTATGGCTCACTGTGAAAAATTAGTGACTACCACTGTTCTAGGTGATGCTGCTGAAGCCTGTTATGGAAGAGAGTCTGCATTACACCCTAGTTCACTCTTTCAGTAGTAGTGTTTATACCAACCGGGTGCTATGGTGATGACTCTAATGCCCATGGGTGCCAGATCTCTGGCCATGGGGAGGGTCATTCCGACAATGCCACCCTTAGAGGCTGAATAAGCCACCTGGCCAACCTGTAAAAACAACAGAAATTTTCAAAAAGCTCAGACATGGTTAACAGACCAGTGTGTGTGTGTGTGTGTGTGTTTCAATGTACAGTACCTGTCCGTCAAAAGCCGCCACGCTGGCTGTGTTGATGATGCAGCCTCTGTGTCCATCTGCATCAGGCTCGTTCTTTCCTATCTCACCAACTGCAAGGCGAATCACATTAAAGGTTCCTGCAATGTTCACCTGAGGAGTTAAGAAACAAAATTTACACACGAACCACTGATGAGCTGCTGCGTAACAGTACGATCTGCATTTTCATTTACACGTTTAAGTGTTTTACATTAATAACACGTTGGAAGTCCTCCAGGCTGTGAGGGACGTCCTTCTTAAAGTTGTAGGTTTTGACGGCCACAGCGATGCCAGCGCAATTAACAGCCAGGTCCAGCTTCCCAAATCTCTCTCTGGCCAGAGAGACTGCTGAGCGCACATCGGCTTCAGATGTTACCTAGGCAACAAGGCCACCAATATTAGCCCCGTTAAACCTGATATTAACATGCATCCTAATGCTCAGACTGTAATAAGGCATTAAAAAACCAATAATAAGACAATATCCAAGTATAAATGCACAGAAGGTGTAACTGGTTTTTATGGAAATGGAGACCATCTGTGCTAAAGTGAGGCAGTTCAATTTTATAATTGCAGGTTGATGTGTGATTGCCACCTACAGAGCAGAGAGTGTATTACAGCTCCAACTTTCGCTGCAGCCTTGATTTGTAGTTCTGAATGTTTCTCTTGCAATTGCCACCATAACCTGGCTAAATAACAACGGCTGTTGATGATGATGATGAGTGAATACACAGGTAGGAAAAACAATTCAAATATTTACTGCTCCAGAAGTATATTTTGGAAAATGGTTGGCAGCAATGTAATGTGTATGCAAGTTGTATTTATTGGGCTCAAACGTGCAAAATCACCAGTCTTTAGTTTTGTGTATTTTCATACATACTAATACTAATACTACTACTACTAATAATAATAACTGTATTTATATAGCACTTTTCACAGACTGTAGTTACCAAGTGCTTTACATGAAGATAAAATGAGAGGAGGTAAACATAACACCTTAAAATTACACAATAAAAATAGTACCAAACAACATTTATAAATAATAAAACAAAGCAAGAATAAAAAAATTAAACAGGATAAAACAATAAAATCAAAAACACATCATTCAAAAGCCTGCTTAAATAAATGAGTCTTAAGATACTTTTTAAAAGTGCCAAGGTTTCTGCTGATCTCAGAGCTGAGGTAAAGCATTCCACAGTCCAGATGCCACAGCCTGAAAGGCTCGATCTCCTCTGGGTTTAAAATATGTGTGAGGCACTATGAGCAATTTGATAATAAAAGATCTCATTTTAACGAGTGAACATGTCTAAATTCACTGTGTCCAACGTTTTATGGACTCACGTCTGCAGGAGCGAAGGCACAGCGGTCCCCCAGACTGTCTGCCAAAGCTTGTCCTTCAGTAGATGGGAGGTCCAGGATCACAGCAGATGCTCCATTCTGGACCAGGCGCTCCACAGTGGCACGGCCCAAGCCAGATGCTCCACCTGTCACCAGGCCAACCATGCCCTGCACGCACCCACACCAACACACACAAGTAAATGAACACGTAGACAAGGATTAGGAAGGAGATGCAGATAAAAGGACACAGAGGCAAAAAACACACATGAAAAGGGGAGAAAGGAGTGAATGAGATTCGGGACTAAGTTAATGAGATATATTCACATTGTGAAAATTTCTTATTTGCTGAAAAATGCTAACTCTGCTGTCCTCAAGTCTCCAATATCACAGACACAGGGCATCTTCTGAGGACGCTGAGGACTCATGTTCTCACCTATGGCTAGCATTACACAATGAAACTCGTGATTTACACAGCTGGAAAATAAGCTAGCAGGCAAAAACCCTCACCGTTTTCACAGAACATGATCATTAAAACTCTTAGGCTTCATATCCACTCCGACAAAGTAATATTTGTACATGCAGCATGGAGGACAAAGTGTTTTCTTTTAGTTTCCTCACCTTGATACTCCGAATGTTCGCCATGTTCACGCAGACAGGCCGCCTGTGCGTCACGTCGAAGATCGTGTATTCAGCAGAGGCATCACTCGGTATAGTAAGTGTGATCGAACAAGGGAGTGGCCCGTATTTAAGTATAGATTTATAAACAATAAATAAAATCGCATTTGATTCAATAAAAGTACAATCACATAGGATCCAGAAGGATTTATTTGTCTGTTTGTTAGCAGAATATGTCAAAATTATAGATGGACTTTTGTGCTGGTGTTGGTATGCTTCTTTTTCCAAAACTGTCTGAACGTAGGCTTTTCTGCTTTCAGTGGTATTTCAGTTTGTCTACAGGGCCACATACGAAACTACTTAAAAGGTAGGAAAAAGCTTTGCAGGATTAGAAGCGGTCATCTGTGACATGCGTAGCATCTGACATTTGTACAAACTGGTCTAAAAAATAAAAATAAATTGCCTCTACTAAAAAGTTCAGAGTGGGAGCTCTTACTTTTACTCCTCTCAGTCACACGTCATGCTGCTCTATAGCGGAAGAGCCTTCAGGTCCAGCCCACTCCACTCTGGTTTGACCAATGGTGGAGCGCTGTAGGGAACGCCCCCTACCGTCAAGGATAGATATGTAGAATAAGTGTGAGGGATTCTGTCCAATCACAGCAGCCGTAGAGCTCACCAAGGTCAGCTCAGGCAACCACCTGATGCTTTGTTTGACTGATGCCAGGGATGCTGCAGCTGGTTTAAGACGTCCACAGCATGACAGCTTAGCCCTACTGAATTATTTTGTAGTTCAGAAAATAGCTAGGTGCGTGTTAAAATGTTTCATTAGCCACTCCTTGAAAACATTACAGCCCAAACAATCAGGCAAACAAAACAATAAAATTTAAGAGACTTTATTATAATTGGTTTGTGTGGATACCGCATTCAAATCTTCCATCGTCTGATCTTTCTATGATCTTTTAAAAATAAGTGATTAAATAAAAAAAGTGATTATTACAGATTACAAAACAATATCAATAAAGAATCTAGTGTTTCACATAATACATACTTTCTATGCCATTTATCGGGAGACTTCTGACCTATGAGGGCTGTCAACAAGACACAGTTCTGTATATATTACCTAGCAGGACCATAAAGCTTTATACTGCCACACTGTGGAAGGCAGTAAGTTGTATAGTTGTATCTCCAAAATAGGGGTTGCAATATCCCACACCCCACAACAACACAACTTACTACCTCACCACAGCACAGCGACAAACACATCGTTATATAAATACAATCAATGTCAGTGTTACTTGTAGATTTTTGTCCAGGCCAGAGCTAAATTTGGTCAGAGAGTTTTGCTCCAGAGTACATTCCAGTTTAAGTGTTATTCTTATTTAATTGCTCATTTGATATATGTATAAGAGAGACATCACTGCAACTGTAATGAACAGTAAAGGTGAATAAAATTCTTCCTGCAACAGTTTTACATGTTTGATGTGTTTCCCTCTTTGGGTGAGCAGCTGTAGTTAAAGAAACAAAAAAGGAAGCACAGATGAAACATCATCAGTCTTATCAATAACAAATCATGCGTTGTCTTCTGAATGTACTTATCAATGGTGCTGAGTAATAAAAATGGTGACTCAGTGTTAGGAGGAAATGTATAGTTTGTCACTAGCCAGGGACACATGAACATAGCAAAATACAAAACAATACAATGTTCTCTGTAGCAGTATTTCAGACCTCTGTTAGTCACCAACAGCAACAGACTTCAATCACCGTGGCAACTGAAGGCACGACGTAGACAGGCTGACAGTCTTAGTAATGTAGGTGATGGTTTGGTTGCCGTAAGAAAGACAGTAGGCTGTATAGTTATCTCCCAGATCTGGTGTGATCCTAAAACTATACAAACTACTACCTCATCCCACAGCCACCTGCTGAGTCCACACCACACACATATCTTTACCCTTATGAATTTAACACAACAGCCACTGAATGAGTCAGACACTAATGGTCCACTCTCTCATTCGTCCCCAAGTGTTTAGTAACATGCACCATCTCTACTGCTTCACCCTCTGTGTTAACAATCACCACCCACGTACCCCTCCACACCATCTCTCATCCACACCAAGGGCATCCACATCCATGATCCCTTGGCAGAACCTGTAAGCCTGTTAGGAGACACAGCAAAGGCTGGAATTTGATCAAAAGCAGAGTCAGCAGTGACAACAGAACTGTAAAAAGATGAGAGTTTAGAGGAAGCAGAATAGGTGACAAAGCCTCATAAAATCATGTAGACTATAGAAATTTGTTCTTTCCAGTGGATCCCTGTCCTTGAAGATGGTTTCTGCCATGTAAGAACCAGAAGAGGAATTATGTGCCGTGAGGATAGGACATGATGAGCTAGCCACATTACCGACACACATCAAACTACATACAGAGCATTACTGACTGATTTTTCACTTAACGTTTTGCAAGCTGCGAGCTTGTATCTTATTTCGGGTTAGAACAAGCTAACCTCGGCACCAAACCTGCCTGCCAAGCTAGTTAATGCTAGCTGCTTAGTTTAGACAAATAGGTAAGTACTAGCTGCCACTGCGGCATGTTCTACTGTATGATAAGCAGGAAGACCGCTATTCACGCAAGGCAGTTAGCTAATCCAGCAAGCTGCCATTGAACTCGATTAGCCAGATAGCCAACAGTATTAGCTGACAGCTAGCTGGAATTGGCGGTTCTCGACCTCTCGGACTTCACTGCTCGCACCTACCCATCCACTCACACTCAGAAACGCTGCTCTCAGACTCATCTGGTACGACGTGTGTTTCCTCGCTCTCGTCTGAGTAGTGCCAAAACGCGGCGGTGTGGTTTACCTCAAACCTCTCTGTAGCCCAGCTGGCTCAGCGTATCACCCTCGCCATCTTTCCTGGTGGAGCTGGTTTACCCGCTGGCGCTGGTGCTGGCGCTGATGGCCTGAGAAAATATCGCGAGATTTGCGCCCGTGAAGCGCGCGCTGAATGACACTTCAACATGTAGCCTCATCCTGTCAGTATCTGTAACTATAAAACCTCAGAAAACATCAAAATATAATACTGCAGGTAACTTACTGTTACACTTCTGATCATCTCCAAAACTTAGATTAATTATAGTAAATAACTTGCGAACACATTCAGCAGAGGGAATTAACAGTGTAAATTACAGTAAGTGGTATCAACCTGGAAGCTGATGAAATCAGATTTTATGGTGTCTGACAATAACCCATTACAAATCATAGAAACTTTCTAATTAACTCTGCATGACACAGTGATTAAAGCTCTCATCTGTCTTCAATCTTCTGAAATTGAGAGAAAAAACAGGAGACATGAGAAAATACTTTTTTTTTACTAAAAGAATAAATTTTATTTCAGCACTGAAAGTCATTTCCCAACCAGTACAAACATGACTGCCATCTTTGTCTCTTTCTTAACCATTCCTCCCCTCCCTCTGTGAGATCAGACCACCAGCTAGACAAATAAAAAATCTTCCTTTTCTTGGCTTTCCACAAACTGTCTGGTGCTTCGATAATGCTAACAATGATGACAAATTATACCAACCATAATTATAACAGCAATAATGATGATGATGATAATTCTATAATAATATTATGGATAAATTTTAACCCTTTTTGCTGCACAGGTAGTTTTGGGTGGCCTTGGGTACTTAAGTACATGCATCAATAAACATGTTGCAGGCATGATGGACCAATATTACAAGAAATGGCTCACAATGAGTAACCTGAACTTCTTAGTGGGGCACAGCTAGGAGGAAGGGGGTTATACTGGAGCTTGGGGGGCTGTTGAGGGGGGGAGTGGCAGTGTAGAGAGACAGACAAGGATAGAAAGNCTGGAGCTTGGGGGGCTGTTGAGGGGGGGAGTGGCAGTGTAGAGAGACAGACAAGGATAGAAAGCCTTACTTAAACGAGATAAAATGCTGTGAGAATCCTGCACAAATGCAGCATAGCTCTTATCCCATTCCACATTCTGTATGACAGACATTAATACTTTTTTTTTTTTTTTTTTTTTTGCTTCTTCTACAGTACAACATTATACAGTACATTACTGTTTTGGGACATTTGGTTCTTTTAACATTGTTAAGTTCTTACAAGATGCTCCACTTTGTGTAGACAGAGAGGCAGTGTATCTTTATTCACTGCATCATTATCAACAGGGAAAATTTAACCCCAGGACACTTTTTGTTAACTGTTATACCTTCCCATATAATTAAACACAGACTGGCCAGCAAAAAAATATTTGTTTATAGATGGTAAAAGATAACCCAAAGCAATAACTTGCAGTTTCTGTTACGTCTTCCTTTCAAACAAATGTCTACACTCAAATTCATTTTTTCTTGCTGGCATCCTACATTTTAAACCCACAGGAAGGTCAACCAATATCATATCTAAGTTGTTGTTCTGCCAACATATTTTATGCTGCACAGCCTAAAAAGAAAAGGCATGACTGGAGAACATCACATGTAAGAGGAATGCAAAAGAGGGTTCCAAAACCACAGTATGACTGAGACCATGTTTATTCTTTCCTATGTATTAGTTGATAGACTTGATGTTGGTGTGTACAGTGGTTCACACAGCTTAAAGTCAGTTTATAAAGTACCTACAAAAAGGTGAGCAAGCAAAAGGAGTGATGAATTCACCCTCGAAAACAAAAACTCCTGGGTCGTTTCTGGCATAAGTACAGCGTTTCACAGCTGACCTGCAACATCTACACCACATGACCACTCACTGCTCTTGCCTGCTCATTTTCTCGCTTGCTGCCCAAATATATTTCCTCTTCTTCCCTGTCTGTCTGTCTCTACGACAACCACAGTGTGAATACACATGTACTGTAACCTCACAGACTTATCAGATAAATCACACGTGCTGTAATGTCATTTTATATATATATATAGAATCATACTTATCAAAAAAAAAAAAAAAAAAAAAACTCGTTACTTGGGGCAGATCGTCAGTGTTGGGGGACTAAAAGGGCTTCATAGGGGATACTAGGTGTACTTTGGTTCTCAGGAGTTTATGAGATATTTAGCTGCTTTGTGCAAGGGCGCAGAGTTCAGCTTCAATTGATTATGAGTCAACCACTAAACTGTCATTGGGAGATTATGAAAATCAAACATAGTGCAGACGACAATTTTCAATTCGAACGGGCAATATATTTACTTACATACATAATAAATGGTGAAGTGGTCTAAAGATGCCATATAAAATACAGGTAAGGAAAATCGCAATCATTACAGTTCAAATCTCTAGGTTGGCTAAGCATATTTCAGTACTAACTGAAGCGATGGTAGAAGGATTAGATTAGAAGATGTAATAACATTAAAAATAGTAAGAAACACATTTGCACAATTGAATAAAACAGTTTTGATTTTTTTCAGATTTTTTTTCCAGACTCTGGCTAGATACATACAGAAACTGATTATCAACGTTAATATAACTTTTACTGTTAGTTGGGTTGATTAAGGGGCAGGGCAGCCCAAAGAGAGAGAAAACGGCCAATAGAAACGGATCTAGGGCTAAAGGAGAGGCAGAGAGGGGATAAGAATGAAAGAGAGAACTGAAATACAGGGGTTGACGGGAGGGTTATCTGTGTGTAAAACTGAGCGTGTGGCTGTTTTAATGTGCAACTGAATCAGTGGGCTTGGTTCAGACTTTCGAGTCTGCGCACGTGTTTGTGTCTATGTGTGTGCATGTGAATGAACGGATATATTCTGAGGGGGAAGTCTGAAGAAAAATAGCGCAGAGGAAAGAGATGAATGAACAGTGGGGTATAGAGGAGGGGAGGCGAGAAAAAGTGGCATTGCAGGGCGTTAGGATAACAAGCATAATCACTGATCAAATACCTAACAAACTAAAACAGACAAGGACAAAAGAGGGACACTACATCATGTACTGTGTCGACGTTTTCCATACTAGCTACTGTGTAACTCAGGGTATAACATTTATGTATCTGTATGTTTGTGTATGCATTTTTCAGTGTATAGATGATTATTTCTGTGCCTACCTGACACCTCTAAAATGTATTTTTATCCATCCATGCAAACTTGAATGTGGATTTTATAGTCAGTAGAATGTGTTACCAAATGATCTCTGAAGAACTGACAAACCACTCCACTGGGACCTGAAACTGCACAAAAAAAATCACTTCAGCACAAAAGCAGAGAGAATGCCGCTGGTAACAAATGCAACTGAATACCTGTCTGTCGTGTGTCTTTTGTAAGTATGCGTGTTTTTGTGTGTTTGTAATTGTGTTAATTGGCGAGCAAATCAAGAGAGGGCATTGTATACCAGATCACACTCTGGCTCGCCGCAAAAAAGCCATCTTCTAACAATGTACTGTTGCAATACACATATCTGTACTAATGTCAAAAGTTGAAAGCGGTTAAGTATGACTCCTAGTAATTCTAGACTTAGTATTTCGGCCAGTGGAGCTATATTTTCTAGCCTAGTCTTGGTGTCCATGTATTACAGTCCTTTGTTAAACCTGATGCTGTTACCTACTCTTATCCTAAAAACACCTACAACACTCTATCGTATGCTTAAGCCCAACAATTACGGCTAACGATTCAAAACCTCTGATTTCATTTGGTGTTGGTATAAGAGACTGGCGGCGGGGCNATTACGGCTAACGATTCAAAACCTCTGATTTCATTTGGTGTTGGTATAAGAGACTGGCGGCGGGGCCCAGCCCTGTGATGAGCACAGGCCTACGTTCATCGCTGAGTCAGCATTTCACTGTAATGGTTGAGTTCATAACAGAGGGGATGTCTGACGCGACTACATTAACACTTACATATAGTCAGGGTTTATTCCTTCAAAACGGCATTTCATAAGAGCTTTTTCCATATCATTTTTGTGGCACACGATATAGAGCATAAGTCATCAACACAGTAAGAAAATAAGGTGCTTCTTGTTGACTTGCCTTTTTTTTTAACGTCATGAGCTTATTTTAGCCTCTCTCTGATAACAACTTTTTAGAAATGACAATGTTCTGACCAGTATCTCTCATGCAGCATCTATCAGATTACTGCTTTTAAATCTGCAGTTACCAGCAACTGGTAAGACGTAAATACTTGTATTTCCATAGTCAGATGAAACATACTCTGGGGACACATTTCATTGTCTACAAACATAAGTGCTCTAATAAAACAATTCAGAATTGTAGAAGTCTCAGATTGTGAGCGGAACATTTAAGTCCGCAACGGGGCCTCCCTCTCCCGTCATGTGACGTGCTCCAACCCGAAAAGCCTCTGCCCTTATTTGGCCGAGGCACTTAAGGGAAGGTAAGTGCTTCTTGGTCTAAAGTGACACACCAGAGTTCTGCAGAGCTAGAGCTCATGGTAATGGGCTACTGTTTGTCTGACAAGAGTTGATCAATCACCACCTGAGGGTGACGGGATCTTTGAGGCTTTGCTGCCACACCCATTCCTATTAATGGTTGTCTTAATTGGCTAGCCTTATTAAAATGTTACTTTGGAAGTTACTTAACTGAAATCTGAATGATTCCCAGTCATCGTTGTCATGAGGAATCAGGAATTCTTTCAGATTTATTGCAGAGTTCTTGTATGAATGTGAGGCCAGTCTGAAGGAAACCCTGCCTCGCAGCAATTATCCAAGCCCTCACCATTTATTTCCATCTTCTGCTAGGCAGCAATATTATTTCTTTTTTTTGGCCTTAACTTCAGAAGGTGCCTCAGAGTTTTTTTTATTTATTTTTTCACCTGGTAGAGGACTGTCCAGTGTGGTTTAATATATTTAAAACAAAGTGCTTCTTTATCTGAAACCACTCTGTTCACATTCTGACGTCTCTCAAATAGATCTCTACCTTAAATGTAGTTCTATATGTCTTAATGATTTAGTTCGGCGCAGGGGATGCCTCTCAAAGACTGTCAATTACGACCATATAGGGGCTTCTTCAAATTCATTATATTTAAATATAACATTAAGTGCTTCTGTTGGGATAATACAATCAAAGCTTTGGGAGAAAGGGGCAAAGGGGTTGGGAAGCTAATGCACTTTTTTTTTTTAGAGGAGGAGCGGGTTAAATCCTTGCATACTTTAGGGCTTAAGGTGCACAAATTCATGGGATCTCTTAGCACAGCTAAGCACTAGGCTATGCTACATAGGTCAAAGTAAATTAGCACGCTAATACCAAGGTGGTGCAGAAGTGCTCCAGTGATAGATAATCAATCATTCTATAAGGGACTGTTGCTAGCAGGTATGCTAACACTGTGTTTCGCAGTGTGGCTAGCCTGCAGAGAATGGGGGGGGGGCACTGCACAGGAATGATACATTTCTTCATTCCATGAAATCCTTTTTCAGCATTCATCACACATCCAGAGTTAAACTCTTAGCATCTCTCTGAACTCATGTAAGACACACCTTACATGATATGGCTATGGCATCATACTGCAGAAACATCCAGCTACCAACCATGGTGACCGAGCACAAATGCTGCAACAATGGAAACCACATCCAATCTGTCACCATAACCACAAGCTTAGAACATCTCTGTGCAGAGCAATAAATACTGGGCCATTAAAACATAAAATAAGAAACTCAATCTGTGCAGATGCCCATACATTAACAGGGGGCTCATTTATGTGGTGGACCAGGGGACTTACAGCTTAATTTACTGTGAGTGAATGAGGGAGGAAATTTGGATTTTTCAAGGTGGGACGTTTACAGACTAATGGAGAAAAGCTCTCTTCATAAAACAATGTAAAACCACATGAGGAAACTAAAAAGGGAGTAACAGCTAACTGTTTTAGCATATCACATGGAGAAGCAGCAGAGAGGACCTCATGGAGGACACCTTCACTTTCTGCTCCATGTGATAAGGTGCGCAGCTAGCTGGTTGGGCTACATAAACAGGGAAAGGCAGTCGATCACATAACTCTCTCAGAGCAGTGCATCCCAGGAAGGATGGTGTCACTCCTCCTTCTGTAGCGCTCCGTCTGACGGGCAGTCGTCAAGGCAACAGGGGGCCTCTACTTCCACCCCCTCTGATTGGTTGTCTCTGCTGGCTAAGGCACACGGGATTGGCTGGGCCAAGGGGGCCAGGTCCAAGGTCTGGCTGATGGTGGAGGCTGCTGAGCTGCCATTCAGCTGCTGAGTCGTGACTTCTGGTGTAGAACCCACCTCCTCGGAGGGCTTTGGGGGACTGCTGCATGGAGGGGATGACGATGTCTAGAGGGGGACAGTTNCCTCCTCGGAGGGCTTTGGGGGACTGCTGCATGGAGGGGATGACGATGTCTAGAGGGGGACAGTTAAGGGCGGATGCAGGATGGGGGCGGGGGACAAGATGACAGACAAAAAAGAAATTTACAGATGTAATCTTTTCTGCTTTCAGTAATCAGTTAAAACGAAGACTGCAGGATTACAGAGACTCATATAGACATTTGCTGATGGAATACCTGCGTTCTGTTGACAGTTGCCTTTTTCCCTCCCCTTACTTTTAATGGAATCTCTTTACCCCTCCTGTGACAGATAAACAGACAGAAGAAGAGATGTAGAACACAATCAGCACAAACCAACACACAAGCAACCATATCAGCACTCCACTTTACTTTGTGGAAAATTGTGTTTGAGCTCACAGCCTCAGGCTAAGTCAAAGTATTACTGTATACAGACCACCAGTTCTTAGAGATCACAAAACAAGATAATATAAATGTGGCCATGGATAAGTAGAATTAGCAGAGCTAGCATGCAGTTGCACAAACAAAATTTCTGTGGCCGGTAATAACCATCTCCAGAAGCTAGAACCACAAAGAAGAATATTTGAGGGAAAACACTAATGGGAGGGGTATGTCTGAGCTCTGCAGCAACTTTGTTCATTCCCCAAAATATAGTGGCAAAAATTTAAGTTATTGAAGTTTATCTTACCCTTTCCCTGCTCCCACTGACACCACTTGCATGTTGAAGCCCCCTCTCCCACGGATTGGTTTGTTCCCAGCCCACTGGCCAACAACCATGCCAGCTATCTCCAATTTTCCTCCCTGTGGGGGAATGGACTGAATGCCTGAAAGGAAGCAAATGAGTAATTTGAGACTTACCGTGAAAAAGTGAAGGGGCCTAATGAGTCCACAACAAGAAATTATGTCTGATAACATAAATACCAAAAAAGATTTGTGTTTAAAAATAAGAGTAAACAATAGAAAAGCTGTACCTGGAAAGGCTCTGGGTCTGTGCTGGGCAGGGTGATGTGGCTGATGTGGGTGATGATGAGGAGGCATGCCGCCCATGGGGCGAGGTGGATAAAGGGGAGGCATTGGATAGAAAGGGGGAACCATGGCAGGGGGTAAGAAGGCAGGAGGTGGAAGAGGAGGTGGAGGAGGTGGAGGGCGGGAGAGNCCATGGCAGGGGGTAAGAAGGCAGGAGGTGGAAGAGGAGGTGGAGGAGGTGGAGGGCGGGAGAGGTTGATGCCCTCAAGGATTGCCTGCCGCATCTTTTCAACCTTGGACACCAGCTCCTCCTGCACAGCGGAAAGAAAGGCTCACTCGCACGTTGTCAGAATAAAGGTCCAAAGTGCAGGTATTGAGATCAGAGTGATTGGTTTAAAAACCTGAAAACCCTGTATTGGTTTCCACTGTGTTACTGAAAATTTCCATATTTTCCCCCATACTTTCCCCACCCAATGAAAACACATCACAATCTAAGATATCTCAGTCAGGCCTTATTAGTCCTTTACAAAAGAAAAAAAAATCATTCACCCAGGCGGAAAGCCAACATGGATGCAGAACAGTTAATCAACTTAATCTCCCATATTCTTAACATTTTTTTTTCTAGTAACAGAGAGTGACTCTGAAAACTTGAATTTACTCGTGACCAAAAGTGAACAACTGGTAGTTCCATCTTTGTTTAATTCTGCCTATCATAAATAATGTGAACAAAACATTATTTATGATAAAATTTAAAAATTTGATTTATGATAAATAACAGTTATAACAAATATCTAGACCACTGGTTGCAAGCTTTACCATATACATGCACAAACAAACATTTATTTTTGGTACAACTTTGGTACAGCTTTTGTCATATTTTGTGGACTTGCAAGTCAAGCTGAACTTTCACTGCACACGGTTAATTTCATCACATATCATGACTGGATTACATGCTCACACGATTACACACAGAAGCACACACATACCTGTCCCTCACACATGTCCAGCAGGGCAACCCGGTCACGAGCAGCACGGGCCAGTTTGCTCTGGAACAATTTTCCATCAAAGAAGCCCCAGGGACAGCAGTGTTCCCATGGTAACGGCTGGCCGCACACATCATTGATGAACAGTGCCGTGTCAACGCCAGCCATAAAAAGAGCCGCCAGCTGCACACCACGGGCATCCACCTTCTCAACCTAATGGCCAACAAAGAAATGAAGGATGCATGTAGGCAGTGCACGGTGAGGCTGTGAGTGACAGTGCAGGAGAGATCTGAATCTTGAACACATGGTATGAGACCCTGCTGAGGTAGATGGTTGCCTTCTTCCTCAGCAGCCCTGAAGAATCTTCTCTCAGAGACACTTTCTAAAATTATTTTTCTGGAGCCCAAACTGATTTTGTAGGCTACGTTAAATAAAGTTAGTAAAATAAGTTTACAACTACTTTGTTGCTATTAACAACACTTCACTCAACCTATATTGGACTTGAACACAGTAGAAACTTTAACATATAGAGCTGCTGTGCTGATTCTGCTGAAGAGTTTGGGTACAATTGGGTGCACAATCAACACCAAAACTAGCATCTCAAGTGTGAAATCAAATGGAAATAGGGTTCAAAGAGTGGAAAAACCCTAATCAGTGATGAGAGGGGTGAGGAGTGACATCTTACCTTCAGCTCCTGTAACTGGTCGGGTTCGTAGAGCTGGCTGGAAATGGCTTGGGCCAGGAAAGCATCTAATTCATGTCTCTGTAGGATCCTTCCTCCGGGCCACTGCATCATATACCTGAGGAGGAAGCAAAAACAAACCTTAGAGCACAAACACAGAACCAGCACAGTGAAGATGATACGTATAACAGCTGACTACACAAACATACAAACATCAGCAGAGCATTGTGAAGGAACCAAACTGCGAACAGTGGTAGAGCGGTGGAGCGTCATCATACCTGAGCACGCAGCACATAAGCAGCAGATGTTGTGGGACTTGTGCTGGGTTGAGTAGGGCGGGGCAGTCAGAGCGTAGGCATGCCAGGAAGGCCCTGGTTCTCCTGGAGCGGTCTTCGCTGGCACGACCCAACCATAGCCGCCGCAGGTTGGGGCAGGTCCACTCGCGGAAACACAAGGCTGGAACCAGCTCTGGAGTCAGGGCTGACTTGGCTTTGCCACTGCTCCACTCTTTAACAATCACCGGAGGAACTGTGACACAGAAACAAGAGGAGCTGTGTTAGTACAGATATGTCTAGTTTCATTGGACTGATGCAATCTTGTAGCATCCAAATATTCTAGATCATGATTTAAAGGATCATACGGGCCATTTTGCATGTTTGAGCCTAATATATTCAATTTTCTTACACGTAAGGTTACTGATAATCATTTCCCAAAGGATAAAACCGTATTTCAGCTTTCCTGATATTTTNCGTAAGGTTACTGATAATCATTTCCCAAAGGATAAAACCGTATTTCAGCTTTCCTGATATTTTGCATAACCTCTTAATTCAAGTGATAAACCCAGCTTAAAAACTGATCTTTCGCCAGCTAATAATTACACAATCTTATGAAACCACAATCATTTAAATTTTTCAATAAACGCAGGTCTTCTTTTGGGACTATAATCCCCAGTGGAAATATACATTCATTCTGCGCTTTTTATTGCGCTTACATGCTAAAATTATGAAACGTCAAAAAAACCCCAAAAAAAACCTGAATACAAGTGTTGTTCACGACAGTGGATTACCTGCTATCCCAAGAATGTTTAAAGCATCAACAAGTTGATTTTAATAGCGTACCAGAATGAAATGAAACCAATGCCAGACTGGAAGGTAGGAAAAAAAATTTTAATTCACTGTTCCAGTAGTATGCTTTGGGAAATAATTGTCAGTAATCTTACATGTGTGAAAATTGAATATATTAGGCTCAAACATGCAAAATGCATGGTATGGTCCTTTAAGAATTTTTTATGCCAGGCTTTGGAATGCTGTACTGTAGACAGGTAAAGACAACTACCATACTTTTCCAAAGCAGCTTACAATGAGCATGCAGGTAGGAGTTTAATGTCTTACTCAAGCTACATGTAGGCTGTTGTGTACTCTGAGTCTGTGATGTTCCACATATGACTCAGTCTCTCAATTCACTGGCCACTCTGGAATACAAATATGGGTTTGGCTCCCACACTAACAGAATGTTTTCACACTGGAGCAGCACCAAAGCTGCAAACCTTTTAACGGTAACAGTGACATCTTCTGCCAAGTCAGCAGATATATAACCACTGCAAATCCACTTCCTGCTACTGAAGAAAACAGAACTACCAACAAGGCAAGAAATGATTTTGACAAAGAAGAAAGTCAGCAAGTAGGATTTTGGTGGGGTATTAAGGCTTGTCTAAACCACAGGCAGACTAATATTTGGCCAGTGACTCTGTCACCATTTAAATTACACTGGTCTTCATTCATTGCTCTGGCTAAGCTTCCATCAAATGTGCCAGCTGATTGGCAAGTTATACTGTATAGCCCATATATTATTAAAAATCAACAATCAGCCTCCCATAACGCCTCGCTCTATCGACTCTTATTCCCAGGTCTTACCCTCTAGAGGTGCCCTCTTGCGGAGGGCAAACCTCTCCAGACGGCGATGTGTTTCAGCCAGGCTGAAGAGGACACCGTAGGCATACTGTCTTGCAGCACGGAACAGCAGAGAGGCAGGAGGCAGCTCAGAATTACACTCATCCTCTATACACACTGGCATTTTCATCTCTCCCTGAGGGATGGGTGGTGTAGGAGATGTAAGAAAATGAAAGGGAGGAATATGGGTTAATACCAGTGGAGCTACAACAAGGTTGATATATGTATCAACATTTTATAACCTTTGTATAACTTGATAAAGATGACACAGGGGCCTGGCAGTTCATATTTGTATGACACAAACATTAGTAAAACATAGATGTTATTTAAAAGCACAGAGAAAAGTGCAGCTCTGTAAGTGACTTTAACCTCGACTACATACAGTATGTCTACTAATATTGTACAAGCTAATTATAATTCAACCATAAATAAAAGGGAAATTTTTTTCCTTGGCTTTTCCATCACAGGGTTGTGAGATATTTACCTCAAGGCTCTATTTTTGTTAGATGATAATGGTAAACCTTGGATGATAACTCAAAATGTTTCAGATGATGATGCAACCGAAAACTGAATAGACAAGTGTTGGTATACTAATGATTCGGTTGTGTACCTTGGTCAGTATGTGGTAAATCTGGGGGTACATCAGTCCTCTGCGGTGTCTGTGTTCAGCTACACGAAGTACCTCAGCACTGACCTAAAAAAAAAAACAGCAAAAAGGATACTAATGATGAAAATACTGCATAAAAAGGAATCAGAATTGAATTTTGGCAACTTTTCAAAACCAACAAAAACTCTTTGTAAAATCACCTGAGGCAGAGGGGGTGTGGTAATGTCCATGTGACTCCGCGTCGCCATAGACAGCAGTGACGGAATGTTTGACATGCTCCCGTTGCCTTGGGAACCGTCCCCAGAGCCCGAGCCTCCCCTTCCAGCAGGATCCTCCCACCGTGAAGGTTTTTCCGTCAAATGGCTGAGAGGATGGGTTGACGAAATAGTTAAACCACATGGAGAGAACATGAGATTATTTCTTGCCTGAATTTCTTTCTTTCTTTTTTTTTTTTTTTAAAAANTTTTTTTTTTTTTTTAAAACAGACCTACCATGATATCATTTGTCCATGTGTTCACGCTGTTAAGCAGCAAAGCATTTCCTCAAACACATTTTGTGCTGATGTTGTGATTCCTGTCTTTACATGAGGAAGTGCTTTGCTCTGTCTAAACAGACAAAGCCCCTTGTTCACTTTAATGAAAGGAGGGTGCTGTCAGTTTGATAAACGCCAAATAGGGTTTCTTACTTTGTGTTGCTGTCATTGGGTTCATCTCCGTCTGATGATGAGGAAGGAGAGGGAGAGGGACCAGACTGAGGGCCGGCATGATGATTGGGTAACCGATTTCCCCCCTGAGTGGAATCATATGGAGCTGACCAATCAGAGAAGCCCATCTTGCCGGTCAGTGAATCATTGCAGTCCTGTGACGGTGGTGGGTTCTGGAACAGAGGGGTGGAGCCAGGTCCATATGGAGTATTTTGATAAGGTGGCTTAATCCCGGGAACCAGGGGAGGTGGGAACTGTGAGGTGGGAGAAGAGGGGAGGGGAGATGAGTCCAAGAATAGAAGAAAAAAAAATGGATGGAAGACAGAAGAAAGGAGGGATGCGACCAAACAGAATAATGGTGGGGATTAAGAAGAGAAGGCGGAGAAGATGTCAAATCAACAGGAACCCTTATTGTGGAAATTTACTGGAGTCAAATTAGAAGAATCTAATGAAGGCTGGTGGAAAGATTTGGGATGGAAAGGAATGCACCCTCTTCCTTTAGCCTGTTCTCTTAAATGAGCACATGCCACAACAGGATTCCAAAAGAGGAAAACCGTACGCTGGAGTCACATGTTGACAGTGTGCAGTAGACAGAAAACCGGATGTTCTATTATTTTAAAAGAGAGGATGACGGATAACTCCGCTACAACTGGCTGTGAGAGCCGCATGCTGCACATCCAGATGGAATGTGCCATCAAAAGTTACAATTTTCCAACCTTTTCCTCTTGCTGCAGCTGCATCAATGAACCGGATGCTGATTTGTTCTTAGGTCAAAGATAGAGAGTGAGAGACTCATTCTTTTGGTGAAGAGCACCCAGTTTTGTACAAGTAAAGTTGTAGTAACATGTATCAGCATGCCTGCCTTTCTTGTCAGTTCTTTAAACGAGCATATAAAAGAGCCAGAGCTTACCTGTTTTTATACAACACTGTGCAAAATGCAAAAACCCGATTCCATCTTCCAGTACTGAGTTATATCCACCAAATTACCACATCACCGTTTCCTTGTCTACCACCATTGTCTGCCATCTGCCACTGCAGCTGACAGTGATTCCAATATAACGATCAGTAGGACTGTTTTTCTATCATCAACATGTGAATCCACCGTTAATCCACACAGCTACATTTCCATTAATGTAGAGCAGAATATATCAGCTTTTAAGGCATTAAAAAAGGTAAAGGGTGAAGGATAATCAAGTCAACGATTCTACCTGATTCTTTCCAGGCTGCATCGGTCCCATGTGGCTGGGTGGTCCCCCAAATAGAGTAGGTCCAAACCCAGGTACTAAGCATGCAAAGAAAAAAACAAGGATGCAACTAACAGAAAGAAAGAACATTGTTGAGTAAAAACAATTTGTTAATAACTAGTTAGTAAGACAAAAATCATTTGGTTCTGTTTTTTCTCGAGACTTTCTCCTCAGCAGATTGCTACTCACAAATGAAAGAGGAGGGCCCCATGTTGTGTTGGCGGGGTTTGGAGGCAGCTGAGAAATATTCCACAGCTTTCTTAAAACGCTCCACCTTGTCCTCCATACGAGACTGCAGGGGAAACAAAGCATTATGTGAGTTACTTCACACACTGGGATTATGAAGGTGAAAATGTTGTAAAGCCAATTGGGACACGCAGAGATTTTCTTCTGAGATCTTTCCATTTTAATATTATGTGTTACTTACCATGTGACAGACTAATAATAATATTTTGGCTTTGTCCGTGGCAGTGGTTTTTAATTATTCATACTTGCGTGCAGTACACAGTACATGCAGCTCTGTGTCCATAAATCCTGCAGCCATCACTTTAAATCTCTTCTCTTCTTCATCATGAATTGAGGTCATCTTTGTCCTGTGGTTTAAAAGTCCTGCACACCCACACAGGTGTTTTCATTTATTCTGGATGATGAAGTTGGGCAGAGCTATGCTGGGGGGGGGTNCCCACACAGGTGTTTTCATTTATTCTGGATGATGAAGTTGGGCAGAGCTATGCTGGGGGGGGGTCTAGTGAATTCACTAATACATAAAGGAGTAAGTCCTCCTTACCCATAAAAGAAACCTATCAGGAAAGTCAGACTATCAATCATTCATTCACAAAAATTTGAGACAAGGTCTAATCAACCAAGCAGAGGGAAAACACCTATGCATGATATTTCATTTTTCACTATTTTTTTCTTTAGGGTGGCAGTGGAAGAGGACCGCTCATTTTCCTCCTTTGAGTGGCACATACAGGCAGCCCAGATTCTGTCCATCATATAGGGATTTTTTGTGCACTGTTTCCTTTGTTATTTGGAATAAAGATAAGGGGAGGAATTTAACAATTTTTAAGAAATTGGCATTTTAGTTCAGTGCTGCATCCACTGAGAAGGACCTACTAGATCAGAAAACAAGATCACCTTTGTCTGGTATATTTCTACAGATTGCTTTCAGTGTCAGCTTACAGAAAAAAAAAGTCTTGTGTGCACAGCCTTTAAAATAAGTGCAGCTAGCTTGTTTATACCAGGCTTAAATTAGTGAATTTGTGACATCTCAAAATCATCAGGGCAACCAAAGTTAGCCTTCTCTCAATAAATCTGCTTTTCTAAGCTGCCATTATACAACAAAACACAGATTAACCATGACAACTGCAGGCTATTTAGTGGAAGCTACATTTTGATCTCATGACCTTCAGCAGGCATCTGTCGCTGGATTTGCAGAACATTAAAAAATATTTTTTGAACAGGTATTGTAGCATACAAATCCTACATAGGAATATACAGTACTTGCAGAACTGCATATTTATTCAATTCAGACCAGATGATCAAAACAGACCAAATTCAAAATTAACAAAAAATCTGCTTCATATTTGGAAGAAAATATTGCACACGTGTTTTACCTGTGACTGTTTGAAGACATCTCTGGCAATGGCGTCGAGGTTTCCCAGGTCTTTGATGGAGGAGACGTACTCTGAGACGGCCTTGATCACCACCTCACAGGGCGGCAGCACCAACTGATGGGCTCGCACCTGCAACAGCAATAGTACAAAGCATTGTCTGTACCTGCAGCTGGATGTGGAATAAAACTGAAGAGGCTACATGAAGGTAACTGCATGTTTTCTTATTTTACAGCTCTTTCAGCTTACTGATATAATTTATTAGTTTGTAAACATATAAATAGGGTAATGATACTACATAGTCAAATAGGTACATGTTGGGGATCAACAATGATATTTTCATTTCGCAAAAATACTTGGCAAAAAACAATACTTTTGGCAATAATATTAGTATGGAAACCACACAAATATCCAATGTAGGCAACTTTCAGGTAGGTAAAATAAGTTCAGTTATGATAGTGTAACACTGAAACATTTCAAGAACATCCAACAGGTAAAACCTTTTTTAGAAATTTAAGGATTTTTATTACTACCTGAAGACAGATGCATGACTAATTTAGGAAACAAAATTAAAACAACAAAGGCTAGAACCAGCCTGTTTCAAATTAAACAGAGTCAGTTTTGATAATATAAATTGGTAGTTTAAGAAAAAGGACAACATGGTATTTAGCAAGCTGAGATAATATGTTTTGCATATTCATGGTCTCCTGCAGATTTTTATAGTGGAAATATGCCTTCAAACACCTCCACTACCATTATTATGCTATTCTCATTATACTCATGAAGTAAAACTTTAACTTTCAAAGAAACAGGACTAGTATTATTTCACACAGCAAAGGTCCCATAATAAATGAGTGAGGCAATTCTTAAGAACATCATCAAGTAACAAAATTGACGACAAAAGGCGAGATGCTGTCAGAATCTGTCAGCTCAACAGATGACAGAAACTGACCAATTACGTAACTGCCTTACGCATCATATGCTCACCTAATTAAAACATCACAATTCAGGACAGAAACATACACTGAGTTTTATCCCACTGGAAGTCTAAGGCTCAGTCATAGCTCACTGAACATACAACACAGCAAAAACAGTGAGCTCAAACTTTAGGAAAGTGTGTTTATGGTGCTACCAGAACACAAAGCACACGTGTGGTAACCTACAAACACATGCTTGTGACACTAAGCACATTTTCTGAATCATGTCACAGGAAAAGTGACATATTGCTGTATCAATTCAGTGAAGTAGAATGATTCTCACTCTCTTCTCTGTTGCCACCTCAAAGCTTCTAATCATTAGTCTGCATCTGCTCTGTGTGTGTGTTTCCATGTCTGTGCGTACATGTGCGGCACAGTCTCCTTCATCTTGTGCTGACTGTCATTTCACACCCTTTTATTTTGATATTTTGATAGTGTGTCGAGATCGTTACAATTTCTAAAGACACGCAACTGTTTACAATTGGTCATTTATCGGGTCATCATTTAATTTCATCATTTGTTGGTGGACAAGTTTCAGTTCCGGAATGGCAGTGCTCAAAGTGTCTAATAAACAAAATTAAATATAAAAAAAATTAACAAAAATACAAAATAAATATAAAATGTAATAAAATAAACAGATTTTGGTTCAAGATTTTCAAGACCCATGTAGTTGATTTTTTTTTCCATACTTGTCTAATCCATTTACTAAATATTTAAACATGAGAAAAGGGATCTTTTCATTTTTTTTCCTGTCCACCCAACACAGGAAATAATATTAGAGCTACGATACTACAATTACTATGTAGCAACAGTTGTGTACACTTTGTGTAGTTTGACTTTATACTGGGAAAATTACCTTGAGAGAAGCTAGTGGGTGTTCTGGTCCCAGCAGACTCCAGTGGAAGGCAGCCAGGTCCTCATCAGGCAGAATATGATTTCCTACAAGACAGAAACTCGGTCAAATATTTGCTGTGTCAGTGAAAAAGGGCAGCAAACAAAGAGGGGTGGCAAAAATACGGGTTTGTATTCAAGTGAGAAGGTGACATAAGGGATACGTATTTTATTTTGTGTATTACATAAAGAAAGCAAGTGTGTCCCTCCTTACCTAGCAGAGCAGCAAAGCAGGGCAGGTGCTGTGTTTTAAGCCCAAGCTGCCTGGCGGCCTCAGACAGCAGGTACTGGTGTGTGGTCAGATTCTTGCCGTTCCAGCTCAGTTTGAGTGCATGTGAGGAGAAGTAGGCTGGTACATTGGAAAGGGCAAACTCAGAGTCCTGAGCAATCAGGCCAGCAAATCCATAGTCTCTGTAGAGAGACAGCACCTCCTGATGGTGGTCCTCCAGAGTTTGTACAACCTGTGGATGAAAAGTGAGAAAACTGAGCCCTATTTTATGGTGCTGTCATGAAAAGTTCTAAATTAATGTACATGCTTAGCAGTTCTGAGACTCAACCACAGCTTCACACATCATTTGGAAAGACTGAAGGCGTCTGACTGCCTAAAGGAGATGACTCTCTGAAATGTTGCATCTCTCTAGGGTAGGAAGGGTAAAGTCAAACAAACTCTGGATTAAGGTTGGCACATGGCACTTCTTTCTGAAAGTTTTAGTTTCCATCCTTTGAAAAACCTGGTTTGTTGTGTGCTTGATTTTTATATTTCATACTGTCATATTTCAAGTAAGGCCTACTCAGTGGTTGTTTTTGCATTTTTTTTTTAATGGAACAACAGTCCTAAAAGCAAGCTCTGAAACTGATGGCCACAAACTGGTCACTGAGATGCTCAGTTATAGCAGACCCACTGAAAGAAGAGATCAGCAGACCTCCGCTGGTACCAATCGCTGTGAGACTTGGAATGAAAACAAATCACTTAAGTTCCATAACCCTTTGGGCCATAAGTAATTTCTTGCCTTTTTTTGCAAAAGTACAAAGGGCCTGTGGAAAAGGAATTTGTTGCATCCATCACTACAAAATTACTTGTAATGCAGAAAACTGGACTTAATGTAACATGATTGCTAGCCTTCAGAAAGCACTGTTAACAGCTGGATATCTGTGCCACAGGTTACCCTGCAGTGTCAAACCTGGGTGGGACTAGATACATGGTTATGATGCAAAGTAAGTGCAAGAAGCCTTGAGATGCCTTGTTATGTTAATCTTCTTAATCATTGTCAGTGTTAATCATGTGAAAACTAATAATTACATTCATTTAGTACATTAAAAATCTATTAAATGAGCTGGGTAATCAAATCCCTTCCTTCAAGCGAATGTAATATGGGCCAAGCAGAACAGGCTGATTATGGGGCTGCCATTTTAAGACCCAGACATGATTGAATTATACATTTGGTGTGCCTCATATTTTTGCTGTGTCATTACCCAAAAGAAAATAAAAATTAATCACTGATGTTAACAATACAAGCTGTATAAAACAAGCTCCTGTAAAACTGAGTACTGCACCCAAAAACAGCAGCTGGCAGTCTACATAGAAAATATCAATGCATAGTACAGGTGTAATTCCAAAAGAGGTGGGATATTTGATACAGCAGCAACAGGATTATTTTTCAAAATACAGGTAACTCAAGTAAGTAGACAGAACTGAGAGTAATGTGGCTGTACAAGGATCATCAAAACAGTTTAAAACTGCGATCTGGGAGGGATTCTTGTATTTTAACACATATCTCTTTAAGGTACTATGGTAGTGTGTTTTTCATGCTAATACATAAACAGATGATGGTAGGAAACCTTGAGAAAAAATTACTGACTTGACAGGGCTTACATTTAAGGCTATGAGTCACATTTCCTTTATCAAGTATACCACACAAAGTTATTATTTTCTGTGTAATTAGATCCACGCTCTAACTTGTTAAATAAAAACACATTTCTTCAATTACTCTCCCTTAGTCTACCATTTTAAGACAATGAGTTAATAAATTAGATGCTTGAAATAACAATTTAAATATACTACTTAATTAGAAAAAAACACTGCTAGGTAAAAACTATTTATAAATACTCTACTCAGCAGTTGATCAATAATGTGTAAATGTTCACTGAGTTTACATTATGTAATATATAGGCTAGGCTTGCTCATGGTGTATAATACGTTTTCAACCTCTCTCTCTCCTAAAGGATGCAGACAGGTTAGTCAGCCACAGTTTATAAGCTCTCCTCTCATCAACCCACCTCAAATACATGCCTAGAAGAGGCACAACAGGACATAAAGAGAACATATCAACTACATGCATCGACTAGAAAGAAATTTCTGCTGGTTAGGAACAGTCAATGTCTCTGACAGATTGAGCCTGTATATATGATAAGTCGTGGTTAAAACAGCAAGTCGGAGTTAAAACAGCGTTGAATAGTGTAAGTCAAAGTTGGCGTGCCAGAAGAACTTATGACTGTTAACTTACAACCGTAATTAATAGCAAAAATATAATACTTTTACAGTTTCGACCGCACTGCTCACCCGCACTCGGAAGCGGAACATGGCGAGGCGGACACAGTGGCTCAGGCAGGCCGGGGGCAGGAACCATGCCCGGGGAGGCGGGGTGGCTTTGCTGCCGACGTGGTTGACTATCAGCTGCGCCGTTTGTCGCTGGCCCTGAGCTCGCCGTGCCCACTCGGGCCAGCGCTCCTTTCCCAAAGTGCCGTTAAAAACCACGACCAGCTCCAGGCCACCCTGGTACAGGCAGGCTTGGGAGAGGGCAGCCAGGTAGCCGAGCATGGCGTTCCATTCGCCCCCGCACACCCAGTCCGTCTGGTAGCCGCCGTAGAGGCGCTGCAGGCCGGAGTCAGCGTCGATGAGGATCCTTGCAGGCGGGGGCGGGGGAGGCATGGGCCCGGGGTGATGTGGGTGGTGGTGTGGGTGATGGTGGTGAGGGGGCTGGCGGGCCGCGGTACGGGCAAGCTTCAAGAGGTCCACTGGGACTGCAGCCCCAGGACATCGTTTCTCTAAATACTCTTGGAAACCCTGTACTCCCATGACGGTGTTGTTGAGCCTGTGTGTCTGGCCGGGAGTGGGCTCTGAATACGTTCTGTACGCCGTGTTTGCAATGTAATGTTGGGCGAGACTGTAGCTAGCTATGCACTTCTGGCAAGCTAACTGGTCTCCGTTGTAGTGACTGAATTTTATTAACTCTGAAAAACAACGTATTTGTTGCTCAGACTGGCGAAATGAGTCGCCGTGCAATATCTTAAAAAGTGTGTCAACTAACGATACTTACTAAAAGATATTTAATATCAATTCCTCAGTTTTGGTCGTGAGTGTTGAGTTTAGTGTCCATCCCTGTGGGGTTTTGGTGAGATGCCAGCAAGGCCACTTTAGCTAGCTAGAGCCAGAAAAAGTTCACCATATTTCCTGCCCCCATAATTTGGCTTTAGCTCAACCAACTTCTAAAACGTATTTGGCAACTAATAACGGAAATATAGTTAGCTGATATGCAGTTACTAAGCAATGCCTACAAAATAATATTTCTGCTGGTTTATGCACATGTAATAGATGCAAGACTGCGCATTAGTTAGCAACGCAGAGACTGGCTGGCCAGTTTCGCGGACATGCTGTTAAACCGAGCAGCTTAAAAGAACGTTATTTCTACCTGACAGCTGAAATGACTGACAGATTTTGGACTATTTTAGGCAAATTTCACCACATGTGTAGCTGTAACTTGTTGGCTCACATGCGCCAGAATATCACTTAAAACCAACTAACAAGCCGTGAGCCTGAGTGACTGGCTAGCTGGACTAATATTTGCTAGCTGCTATTAGCTGCTGGCAGGGTCCCCGGCGTGATTTGACGCGTCAACTCCCGAAGACAAGTCCGGGGCGGACACGACGCGGAATGAGATGGATGTTTGACGAAATAAAAGAAAAATAACTAAAAGAAAATAAAAATAAAAGCCCGATGGTGCCTCCCTCGCTTTCTTCCACACTCACGGCTTCATGTTGCAGAGGGGAACATTACTTCCAAGCGACATCAGCCATCTTGCGACTTCCTCGCGGCCCAGTGGAGTGGGAGGGAAGGTGGAGGGAGAGGAGGGAGGAGGTACGGNTGCGACTTCCTCGCGGCCCAGTGGAGTGGGAGGGAAGGTGGAGGGAGAGGAGGGAGGAGGTACGGTCTCGAGCATGCTGGGAAATGTAGTTTATTAACTCTATATTTCCTGCTAGAGTGACTCTGGTGTCAAAGAGGAAAAAACTACAATTACCAATATGAGGATACAGGCAGGTTGGATGAGGTTAGAAAGCTGAAGAGGAGCTTTGGTCTACAAGTGATTTCTAGTACAAATACCGTTATTTGTAGATTAACTAACCCGAATGAAAGGCAATTTCTCCTCCTGAATATTAACATATAAAAGTTAATACCATAACTACACGTGTGGTAGGAGAATAATGATGTACAATATGTGCCGTCTCTGCCTCTGATAATGTTTATTTATGACGTGAATATGATTGCACAAGGAAATGGAAAACAGCTATGGAACATCTAAATATTAATCGTTCCATAATAATAAGTTCCTCAAAAGAAAAATTTCACTGGTGTAACAGGTAGAATCATTCCGTCCCGTTTCGGTTACATTTTTTGTATCTATGTCGCCCCCATGTGGTTGTGATCAGTACAACACTCTCGTAGGCAAAAGTGCGTTTCTTGGGAAAACGGAGATCAAACTATCCAGGCCAACAGGCTCTCTGTTTACGTTGCTATGGTGAAATGAAAGTAGCCCGAAGGACTGCAACACGCGCGCGCGCACACACACACAGAGGGAGGGAGAGAGAGAGAGAGAGAGAGAGAGAGAGAGAGAGAGAGTAGTGAGCGCGCAGCACGCGCTTGTGTAGTCCATCCCTCCGTGGATAGAGTGATGATGACGGCCCGGTCTGTGCGCTCTCTGTCCCGGGCTTTAAAGCCTGTGTTAAACGCCCGGCTGCTCAGGGTAGGATCAATCCCTAAATTTACCATTAGACAATTACACAGACTTTGATTTGTTGTATTGTGTTAGGGAAAGTTTTACCAGGCTAATTTAGCAGAATAGCGGTGAATGTAGCTAAAGCTGATTACCGGTTAGTTAGTTAGTTGCTGACTAAGCTAGCTGGGGAAATGTCGCTGTTCTTTCAGCACCACTTACGTCGATTACATTTCCTATAACGCAGAGAAACTTTTAGTCACCCTTTTCTTTTTTTTGTTGGCAGAATCATAATTTACTAACAAGCAAAACGAGGCTGGAATGTATTCTGCCCCCACAGTTATATGAATTATTCATAGACAGCAGTATTTATGTTACTATTTGACTAAGGGAAGTTATCTCTAACCAGAAATTCCTGGGATAAGTGCCTTTTGTAGAAGCACTAAGTGATTTAAAGTATTATGAGAAGGTGAAAAGGTCTACAAAGAAAAAAAAAATGTTACTGAAATTTAAAAAATACATTGTAAGTCCCTATAGGAATGCTGTGGTGTACAATTTTTATGAAGTTAAATATTACTTAAACCAGGACTGGGACACTGAAGTCTCAACTGAATACAAGAAAAAAATTATTGCGTTTTAGTTATGCCTATGATTTTTCACTTTCACTACAATTATGTCTTTGTCTATCCTCTTTTCTCTCTATCCAAAGGTATGTGATGCAGCTCAATCTATTCAGAGGCAGAAGTCCACCTACACTGTGAGTTGTTCATGGCACAAATGTTCAGAAACATGTCTGCATTGATGCAGTGTAATAAAGGATGAAATATAAGTCTAATTTATACAATTTTAACAATTAGTTCCTCGCTTCAGGAGTTAAATGAACAGATCCAGACCTTCCTAGCCTGCCCACCCACTGGAAATTCCCAAACCTGATATAACCTGAGGAGGACACGTACCTCTTTTACTATTTGTGTGTATGTTTTTCCCACTTCTTTTTCCTACTAATACTCCCTGTTTTTTCTCCTCTGTTTTGTGTTCCTCCATCCTTGATCAACCCACGCAGAGTATAGTGAGTATGACAACTTACAGACTTCTGGAAGCACATGCTATGCACATGCATAGGTAGGGGGTGTAGTATACTTTATGTGATAAGACTGGTACAATATCCACAAAATGAAAAAGTCTAGTTGGTCGTCTAATAGCTAAGAGTCTTCTTAGTATGGATGTATTTATTGGTTTATAGGAGATTTTCTCTATGTGTGTGCATATGTGCATTATGTGTGCATGCATTCCAGCCTCCACCTGCACGGTATGGAGGAAGGCACACTGTGACTCTGATTCCTGGAGATGGCATTGGACCTGAGCTGGCTAACCATGTGTGTCAGGTATTCCGGTGAGAATACACACACATCCTGTATTTGAATGAAATCTCTCACTAATTCTGTCATACACTTGCTAAATAATTAGTTCTGCTGTCACATTTAAGTACTTTCCTTTGTTTTTATACTCAGGTTCTGCTGTGTGCCTGTGGACTTCGAAGTAGTCAATGTGGACTCAGCTATGATCTCAGAAGATGACATCAGCAATGCCATTATGGCTATCAGACGCAATGGAGTTGCCCTGAAAGGTTGATGTGTGTGTGTATGTGCATGTGGATTGTAAAATTTTGGAACTGTTCATCATATAGAATAATCACCATGTCACAACACATCACCATCACAGCAATACACTGACACTGGGATTCAAGCATAGTAATGATATTACATTTGACATTAAAAAAAAAGTAATAGATCGAATGCATTAGCATTTGCTGAATTACAATCAGCCAAAAATAAAACTAAAAAGCTCTGTGTGGGTGTCAGCATTTATAGCAGTTGTAAATAATTTATCAAATTCAAAGAAGAAAGTGGGATTTTTTTTTTTTTTTAAAAAACAAAAGCTCTATTTCTCCCTGTCTTTCGATTGCCTTTTTTGTGCCTAACTTTATTTATTCATCCAGGTAACATTGAGACCAACCACAACTTGCCACCCTCCTTTAAGTCCAGAAACAACCTGCTGCGGTGAGTCCTCCATCTTTCACCTTTCACCTTTCACCTTCCACACTTGATCTCTCCTGGATAGTTTTTAGTAATTTCAGTCCAGAGCTTCAGTTGTTTGTACTTATTTATACTCTGTCTCTGTCTTTCTTTTCTTCCCATCCATCCTTTTATTTTGTTACACTCTCCATCTTTTTTACCNCCCCCCCCTATCTATTCTCTTTTCTCCTTTCCTCTGTTGACTCTCTTATTGCAGCACCACTCTGGACCTGTATGCCAACGTGATGCACTGCAAGTCTCTGTCAGGGGTGAGAACACGCCACGGAAATATCGACATCATGATCATCAGGGAGAATACTGAGGGAGAGTACAGCAGCCTGGAGCATGAGGTGTGTGCGTGCATGTGTGTGCGTGTGAGCATGCGTGCGTGTATAATAATTGCTTCATAATCACTTTAAGATAATCAGTTAGTTTGAGATAGTCTGTCTAAACCATAACAAAACTAGCCTTCTCTCTCTCTCTCTCTCTCTCTCTCTCTCTCTCTCTCTCTCCAGAATGTACCAGGGGTTGTTGAATCTCTCAAGATCATCACCAGGACTAAATCTTTGCGCATTGCTGACTTTGCATTCAGAACCGCTCGGGAGAAAGGACGCAGCCAAGTCACTGCTATACACAAGGCTAACATCATGTCAGTTTGTGAGGGCACAGCGTCTCACATTCTCCCTCTGTGTGTGTGTGTGTGTGTGTGTGTGTGATAGCTTCACGTTTGTTTGANCACATTCTCCCTCTGTGTGTGTGTGTGTGTGTGTGTGTGTGATAGCTTCACGTTTGTTTGATGTCTTAGTGTGTTTATATTTGTGTTTCTCTTTTAAACACTTTTATGTATGTGGGAGCAGGAAGTTGGGTGACGGCCTCTTCCTGGAGTGCTGTAAGGAGGTTGCCGGCGGTTACCCTGATATCACTTTCGACAGCATGATCGTGGACAACACCACCATGCAGGTAGCACCATGGCATGTCCACACACTGCTGTTCTGCCCCTTTCATAATGTGGTTTTTATATCATCACCATCATCACAGACCTGAATGTGCCTTGTAATGGCCACTTAGTAGCACAGACGGCAAAAAAAAAATAACCTGATTAAAGGACCATACCGGCCATTTTGCATTTTTGAGCCTAATATATTCAATTTTCATACATGTAAGGTTACTGACAATCATTTCCCAAAGCATACTACTGGAACGGTGAATTAAATTATTATTTTTTCCCTATAGGCCACCATTGATTTCAGTTCATTCTGGTACGCTATTAAAATCAACTTGTTGATATTTGAAACATTTTTGGGAACAGCACATATAGTCAGGTTTTTTTCGAAGTTATACAATTTTAGCATTTAAGCACAATAAAAAAGTGTGGAGTGAATGTGTATCTCCACCAGGGAATATAGTCCTTTTTGGTTTTTTTTTCTGTCTGCATATATAGTTGTGGTATATGCCAAGACTGGCATAACCATTTTTTATATATATGCAATTTAATCTAGCAACAGACAGATATAGGGAATATAGTCCCAAAAGAAGACCTGCGTTTACCAAAAAAATTTAAACGACTGTGACTTCAAAAGGCTAAGTAACTATTAGCAGGCAAAACATCAATTTTAAGGTGGGTGTATCGCTTGAATATTTGATTTTGAAAGATTAAGAGATTTTGCAAAATATCAGGAAAGCTGAAATACGGTTTTATCCTGTAGGAAATGATTGTCAGTAACATAACATGTATGAAAATTGAATATAGTAGGCTCAAACATGCAAAATGGCCAGTATGGTCCTTTAAAGTCACACCACTCCGTTAAAAACATGTTGGTACTGCTGGTACTGTCTACAACAATTATGTAATCTGTGTGTGTGTGTGTGTGTGTGTGTGTGTGTGTGTGTGTGTGTGTGTGTGTGTGTGTGTGTCTGTGTTAGCTGGTTTCCAGGCCCCAGCAGTTTGATGTGATGGTCATGCCCAACCTGTATGGAAATATAGTTAGTAACGTGTGTGCCGGGTTGGTTGGAGGACCTGGTCTGGTGCCTGGAGCTAACTATGGAGAGGACTACGCTGTGTTTGAGACGGTAAAGGATTCAAACCCTGAACTTTTGGATTCTAATGAGATGAGAAGATGAGGGATGAGAGGCAGTCTGAAAACAACTGAAAGAATAATCCAAATTATCTCAGCAACACAATAAACAAATCAACAAACCAGCAGATGGGTAAAATGCTGTAGTTTAATGTTCATTTGAAAAGTGACATTTGAAAAGAGTCGTCACCAAATGTTGATGATGTTAACCATGATATACTCCATACCTTTGAAAAAAATATTTCAGGAAACCAAAATTATCCACAATTATAATTAAATGAAATCAGAATACAGACGTTAACCACTAAATCATCTAGGATCTTAAAGGAGTATGAGATGATTTTCCAAATAATTCCTCTTCAGGGTGTAGAAGTGTAAATAATGCAATGTTAAAGGACCATACCGTCCATTTTTCATGTTTCAGACTAATATATTCAGTTTTCATACTGGTAAGGTTACTGACAATCATTTCCCAAAGGATAAAACCGTATTTCAGCTTTCCTGATATTTTGCAAAACCTCTTAATCTTTCAAATATTCAAGTGATACACCTACCTTAGAAATCAATGTTTCGCCTGCTAATAGTTACGCAGCCTTATGAAGTCCGAGTCATTCAAATTTTTTGATCAATGCAGGCTTTCTTTTGAGACTATATTCCCTGGTGCATTTTCAGATAACTCTGCATTTTTTATTGCACTTAAACGCTAAAATTATGTAAGTTTGGGAAAAAACCTGAAATACGTCTTGTCCCCAAGAACGTTTCAAGCATCAACAAGTTGATTTTAATAGTGTACCAGAAAGAACTGAAACCAATGGCGGTCTGGAAGGTAGGAAAAAATGTTTTTACCATTCCAGTAGTGTGCTTTGGGAAATGATTGTCAGTAACCAATACACTTACGTGTATGAAAATTGAATATATTAAGCTCAAACATGCACGATCATCGGTATGGTCCTTTAAGCCGTTGTCTCCTTAGATGCTCTTTCAGTTATGATCTCTGGTCAGCTTATGCATCTTCCTCAACCTGTGTGCAGGGCACCAGGAACACGGGGAAGAGCATTGCTAAACGCAACACAGCAAACCCCACGGCCATGCTGCTGGCCTCCTGCCTGCTACTGGATCACTTGAAGCTCCACACTTACGCCAGTATGATCCGCAGAGCCACCCTGTCCGCAGTCACCGAGACTCAGGTACACCCATCACACACCTGATGACATGTTACCAAAGCTAAGCAATTACCCAGCTATTTTTAACTTACCTTTGCCTTTTGTTTGCAAAACCTGATATGTAATGGAGCAACGTGACCCCAAACAACCCAAATTCAAAGACGCAACAAAGCCACATTTTCCTGTCACTGGACAGACAGAGCAACAAATTATGGCTTCATTCTCCATGTAGCATCTGCTTTGTTCTCCAGCTGCACACCGCTGACCTGGGAGGTCAATGCTCCACCTCTGAAGTGGTCCAGTCCATCATGAATGCCATCAAGAGCACCGGGCGCCTGACCCTGAACAGCTAGAACACACACACACACACACACACACACACACACACACACACACACACACACACTCACACAGTCACAAACCAGAGATGACTGTAATATTCTATCTCTCTTCAGTAGCTTTTCTATGCAATTTCAACTAAAACCAGCGACTGACAGCAATACTGAAATGATACTGCACACACAAAGAGTTTGTATTTCTATTCAACGATGCAGCGGTTACTGTTTCTTGACATAGTTTAATACTTTTAAACTGTTGCTCCTGTTTGAATTAGCAATGCATACGTAGTAATTGTTCTCGGATCTTCAGATGTTTTTAAGTTGTACAACTATGCATTCCACTGTACGTCATTTATTATGTTAGTATTTAATCTTTAAACTTTTTATGTTACATCCAACCCCTTTGATGTTTATTAGTTTGAGTTATCTTTATTTATTTATTGTTAATGGAAATGTTCCTCTCTTTAGCTGAAATGAGTTGGAGTTTGAATTATTTAAACTCATACTGTGGTTCATATACTGACAGTGCATTGGGAAAAACTTTATATATGGCTCAGGGCTGTTGACTTCTCTCCTGAACTCCTAATAAAGACAATTTCTCCTATATATTTGGATTGCTCTCTCTCTCTCTCTCTCTCTCTCTCTCTCTCTCTCTCTCTTTCTCTCTCTCCCTCTTGCTAGTAAACACATGCAGTAGCTTGGGTAGAACACAGGGGGCCACATTGTCCAGAATAAGGACACTTTTAACAACCGTGGAAGCTTTTTGAGTCAGAAAAACAGACTTTATGAGACACGTTGAATCCCTAAATGTTAACATCATATGACTTAAATGTAATATACAATTAAATTGAAACAATTTAGAAACAAAATTGTGGAAATTTTGACCCCCC
>VXCM01004234.1:86055-122027 GCA_014773175.1 Lucifuga dentata
TAAAAAAAAAACAAAAACAAAAACAAAACAGAATCAGTCTTCATTAAAAGAGATAAATGGAAAAAACTGAGACCAATACATGTACAGATAAATGTTTACAAAGGTTTTTTTTTAATAAAATGTGGCAATGAATACAACATTGAATAAGATGAATAAATATAAGAATACTTGAAATAAAGTAAACAAGTAAAAAGTAAATGAAGGAAGAGTAGGACTTGATAAAGTAGTATTAAAAATAATAAATATATGAATGCAAACATATATACAAGACTAAAAGAATGGAAAAGAGGAACGACTAAATAAATCAGGATGTAAAATTCAGGTTTCTTGAAAGTTATAAAGTCCTACTTCACAAAGATCAGAAATATGTTTTATAATAGTGTCATAGCGGCTTAACGGTGAACAACCTCGTGGAAAAATATTTGGCGTTCAGAATGAGAAAAACAGGCTAACCCCAGCTCTGATTTTGTGACACCCTGCAGTGTGCGTATGTGAGTATGTTTGTGTGTGTGTGTGTGTGTTTAGGGACACAGTGGGCCCCTTGATAATTAGAGGCTTTTCCCAATGAGGGAGTAATTGAGGGGAAACAAACAGATTACAGTAAGGGAAAGAGAGAGAAAGGGAGGGAGGGAGGGAGGGAGGTGTGTGTGTGTGTGTGTGTGTGTGTGTGTGGATGGGGGAGTGTTGAGAAAGATAACTTTTCCCCTGTTCTTACACTCTCACATCTCTCCAACTCATCTCCTGCATCATTTACATCCCATCTGTTACAACATCTGACACTCCCCTCCTCCTCCTCTCGCCTCCTGCTTTTTTCTCCTCCCTATTTCTCCCTCTCTCTCTGCAAAATCACATATGCCCATATTAGTTAATGTCAAGCTTGTGTGAGAGTGTATTAAAGGTCTTTGATCATTTGGGGAGGGTAATAATAGAAATCTCATTTGATCTGCTGGTGTATGGCCCTTATGTGGTTTTTAAGTGTGTGTTGTGTGTGTGTGTGTGTGTGTGTGTGTACTGCCTGTCCACGTAGCTGAGGATCAAAGTAGGACCAACATCAACATGGCGGCTATCTAACTAATCAGCAGGAAATTAAATTAATTCACCAATGCAGTCTGAGCATCCCACCCTTTGATCACCACATCCACTTTTCACTCAAGTGAGCCTCCTTTTTGTGTGTGTGTGTGTGTGTGTCTGTGTGTGTGTTTCTCTCCTTCTTTCTCTCTCTTTTTCTCTGTTTTCAAACGAAAAGAGGGAGGGGTGAGAGGTAAAAGAGGAGAGAGAAGCACCGACAAAAAATAAAGAGAGTGAGAGTGGAAGAAGGGTGGAGATAGAGAGATGGGAGTCAGCAGCAGCGTGAGTTGGCTGAGGTCACCCTCACTGTGAATGGAAAAACACACACTCACACTCACACACAGCATGGATGCAGCTCGTGTGTGCAACAGCAGATTATGTTGTGCTGCTTCTGACAGATGCTTCACGGGACGCTGAGAACGAGGGAGACGTGAGTAAGTGCTCTTCATCTGATTCATTTTGCTTCTGAGGTTTTTTTTTTTTTTTTTTTTTGTATCAGCTTGTCTGATCAAAAGTTAAAGTACAATTTGTGCAGCTGGTTGTTGCTTTTAGTGACTGTGAGGCAGCAGAGGAAGCTGTGGATGCTGGCATTGCTGACAGGAAATATCTGGACATGTGTGTTCAAAATATATATTTATATATTCAAAGTGACGTAAGAGAATGTCCTTTGCAGCTAGAAATCAATTCACAGTTCAAGGTGCAGCATAACTAGAGTGGATCCAGTGGATTTTCATGGGTTGGTTGGTGAGAAGAAAAAAAAATCAGGTGGACATGAGGTGCTTTGTCTTCTAACTGGATTGACAAACCCACAAATGGCAACAAACGTGGCCGTGTGATTGTTGATTCAGTCAGAGGAAAGTACAGTAAGAGTCTGTTCTGTAGACTGCAGAAGAGTCCATTCTTAGAAGTCTGAAGGTATAGAACTCAGCTGGGAGGATCAATCAAATAACCCAATAAATGTCCCTCCTTCAGACTTAAATATTTATATCTGCAATGGGAAATGTGAGTTTGTTTTGTTTTGTCTGTTTGTTTTTTTTTTTTTTTTNAAAAAAAAAAAAAAAACATTAAATTTTGGTGTCCGGATCCAGGATTTTTGAAATATCTTAACATTTAAAGATAGACATTTTTCCAAATTTCTGTCAGTTTCTTCAAATGTAATACACCAGTCTCAATTTCAAAATATCAGGGGAGTGATATCGCATGATAGACTATATAGGTGCAATTTTGTCAGATCCACATAAGGTGCATCTCGTGATGCTTGAACAGGTGACATGTTGATGGAGTTGTTGCACAGTAACACATGGTGAGAAACACGCAACAACTTCTAACATGTAGCTGAGATGATACAAACAAAAAAAAAAAAAGGTTATNAAAAAAAAAAAAAGGTTATTATAATCATTTCTTTCTCTTCAGGCCAGTATTTTATTAGAACATGACACATTTTGTCCGGGATTGTTCAGCCTTGGTGGAGGTGCTCCAACGAGTGCCACTTCAGCTTTAGCAGTTTGTAATCATGGTAGCTAATAAACAGGACTTAACTAGCACATTTTTTCTTTTACTGCAGCAACATTTTTATAAAAACGTGTGACAGTTTTCAAATGATGTAAATCGTAATTCATTGTGAAACTGACATTTTCTATGTAGAAATCAACTTGTCAGGACCAGACTAATGAATGTATGGAGTGCTGAGAGCGCTGGAAAAGCTATTTTGTGCTAATACAGATGGATGAAATTGTCAGCTGCTGCATTTTCTTTCAGAATCTGTTTTCCTGCTCATTAATTACATGTGAATTATCCCAATTAGCAGTTGCCAATTAGTGATTGCCATCTTTTTCTTGCTGTAAGGCAACAGTGTTAACCAATGTGCCATTATGCTGCCCTCAAAAGAAATAATGACAATTACTAGGATTTAAAGGACCATACCAGCCATTTTGCATGTTTGAGCCTAATATATTCGATTTTCATACAGGTAAGGTTACTGACAATCATTTCCAAAGGATAAAACCGTATTTCAGTTTTGCTGATATTTTGCAAAATTTCTTAATCTTTCAAAATCAAATATTCAAGCAATACACCCACCTTAAAAACTGATGTTTCACCTGCTAATAGTTACTTATGAAGTCACAGTCATTTAAATTTTTTGATAAACACAGGTCTTCTTTTGGGACTATATTGCCTGGTGGAGACATACATTCACTCCACGCTTTTTATTGTGCTNCTTCTTTTGGGACTATATTGCCTGGTGGAGACATACATTCACTCCACGCTTTTTATTGTGCTTAAACGCTAAAATTATGAAACTTAAAAATAAACCTGAATATACATGTTGTTCACGATGATGGATTACCTATCCCAAAAGCATTTTAAATATCAGCAAGTTGATTTTAATAGCGTACCAGAATGAACTGAAACAAATGATGGTCTGGAAGGTAATAAAATAATTTTAACTCACCGTTCCAGCAGTATGCTTTGGGAAATGATTGTCAGTAACCTTGCGTGTATGAAAATTGAATATATTAGGCTCAAACATGCAAAATGGCCAGTATGGTCCTTTAATTGCTTTATTTGTCATTAGAAATAGTAGTTTTAAAAATGTATCAGGATTCAGACCAAACTGCACCTATTGATTATTATGGGATATGCCTGATTATTTTCCATTGAGATTATTAATTTTGAAGGAATTAATAAAAAAAAATATTGAAAATGTTGAGGAATCATTTGAAAAATTCTTGGATTTGCTCCTGGCTCCAGATTCATCCTTTCAGGGACAGATTCAGTTCTTCCTTGGGCCATGCCCCATCCTTTCACCAAGGTTTAAAAAAAAAAAAAAAAAGAGTTCTTTTGAGTAATCCTGCTAAAAACACAACAAAGGAATTTGTCATATATTCTTTAAATGTTTTAACAATAACAAACCAGGTTGTATCAAAGTGTTAAAACTCACTAAAACGTCTATACCCACCATCAAAGGTTCTCTTATGATTATTAACATTTATAGTGCATTGATATAAATTCTATTGATTTAAGCTTGCATAGATTTCTTTCACATTTCCTTCTCCTCTTCTCTCCCAGCAAGATGTCAGTCTCCTTGGTAACAGACTCATATCTGTCCATCAACTGGTCAGTGGTCTCTGTGACCCCGGTTACCAACGTTACCAATCGAGAACGTGACACCGTGCTGGCGGTGGCTGAGGTGGTGGTGCTGGCAGTCATCTTGGTGATGGCACTGCTCAGCAACGGGCTGGTGTTGGTGGTGTTGCTAAGGCGGAGACGACACCACAACAAGCTGCACCAGTTCATGCTAAACCTCTGTCTGGCTGACCTGGTGGTGGCGCTGTTCCAGGTACCTATACAAATACAGTTACATACATACATGACCAAACTCATGCACAGATTACTAAAAAATATAATAAATTAAGAATGAAATATATTTTTATTCCATTTATTTTTCTTTTAAGCATTTTATCTCCTAAATACTCCTTCCAGCTTTAACCTTTCCTCTTCCTTTCTGAGGTGTTGCCCCAGCTGGTGTGGGATGCCAGGGGCCGCTTTCCTGGCCCTGACTTCCTGTGTCGCCTGGTCAAATACCTCCAGGTCCTTGGGATGTTTGCCTCTTCCTACATGATCGTTGCCATGACGGTGGACCGCCATTATGCCATCTGTTTCCCCCTGCAGGTGCACCGCATCGGGGCCACACAGCACTGGAATAGCTTCATCCTGCTGGCCTGGGGCCTCTCGCTGCTGCTCAGCCTGCCTCAGGTAGACACACACACACACACACACACACACACACACACACACACACACACACACACACACACACACCAGTCTGTAAGAACATTTCATATGGGTCTGATTTAGTGAATTCTCTGCCCTGAGGATGTGTGATAAAAAAAAAAAAAAACACACACACACACATGCACATGCACACACACATGCACAGGCACAGGCAGAGTCTTTCACTTCCAGTCATCTCTTCACTTTTCTATATTTTCAACAGAGCTGCAAAGTAACGAGATTTACTTGAGTACTGTACTTAAAGGACCATACCGGTAGTTTTGCATGGTTGAGCCTAGTATATACCATCCGCATACACATTACTTCCCTCCATATTTTCTTAGTTTGTTGATTTATTTGGTTGCTTCCTCCAGTCTTACCTTACTTTTCTTCTTTCCTGTCCTCCTTCCTCCCTTCTTAACTTATTTCTTTCTGTCCTTCTTTCTTTCCTTATCTGTTATTTTCCTTCCTTTCTTATGTTCTTCCTTCTTCCTTTCTTTACTTGTTTTCCAGTTTATATAATTTCCTTCTTCTTCTTCTGTTTTCTTTCTTCTTCTTCTTCTTCTGTTTTTCTTTCTAACCTTTTTTCTTCTAACCTAAAAGCATGAAACCCTCAATATCAGTTGGAACTGTGAATAAACTTTAATTTTGATCTTTTTACTCTGCATACGTAGTATAGTGCATTTTGCTACAAATACAGTACTTTGCTTTTGAGTAAAATGCAGTAAAATCCACTAGTAATGGAGTATTTTTCTTCCCGTTGTGTTATTGCTACTTTGCCTAAAGAAAAAACTTTCAAATATTTAATATTTCTACCTCTTTCCTACAGGTATTCATTTTCTCTCGTTCAGAAGTGGCACCTGGGGTGTATGAATGTTGGGGTAACTTTGCTGGGTCCTGGGGTCTCAAGGCCTACGTGACCTGGATGACCCTGGCTGTCTTCATCCTCCCTGTCCTCGTCATTACTGTCTGTCAGGTAGACAGAGATGAACTGGACTACATTAGAGTGTAGAAACTGGCTACAAATGTTTTACCCCCATTTTTATGTCTCTTCTCAGGTGCGAATCTTCATGGAAATCCACAACAATCTCTACCTGAAGTCAGAACGCAGTCTCTCCCCCGCCTCACTCCCCCCATCCAAACAAGACAGCCAGAGAGGAGGAGGAGGAGGAGGAGGAGGAGGAAGAGGAGCCAGCAGAGGGCAGTCCAGTCTCTCCTTGCAGGTTCCTCCCCTCACGTTTGATAACTATGGGAGTCACACCAACTTTGATTCCAAGTCCACCAATCAGGACCTGCCTTTGGGCCCAATTATGTCCAACAGCATCACTTCACACTGTGATACTCACACCTATTCCAATGTTTACCCTGGTAAGCCTATTCTATTCTATTCTATTCTATTCTATTCTATTCTATTCTATTCTACGGGATAGTATTTTCTTCTCTACCTTACTTGATACCTTAAAGATCTTCTCTGGGGTCAAAGGTTTAAAGCAGCCTGGGTGATGAGCTGAACAACATCCTATGACAAAATCAAACATTTATGGCTGTTTTTGCTGTTCACTATTGAGACTCACTAGTCCTGTTGTGTCCCGATTCACTGGAAGTAATCGTGCAGAAGTGAACTAAAGCTAAGTTCCACACAGTCTTAAAGCATAAAGCTCATCCACTGTATGATGTTTTTAATAGTCTTAGAAGTACATTTAGTGGAAGGTTGGTGATGCCTCGATGTTCTGCTGAATGATTAAGGAAGCCATTTGCTCCAGCTGCTGTGAAATTTTTTTAATCATCACTTTTAGTGTTTTTCCAGCCTCTTAATCATGTTTTAATGGCATTTTTATTTTATTGCTATTATTATTCTGGTCATGATGTTTCTTGTTTTTATTTTTTGTCTGTTTTATGTGTTGCCCTTGGTTAGCAAATGAGTTTCCCCCCATGGGATTAATAAAGTTAAATTGATTTAGTCAAGAAACATGGGGAGACAGGGTTGTCATGGTTACATAGTACAGTATGTCAAATAAGTAGTGCAAGAGAAAGTCATCATCAGCAGTGAACTGGTTAACTCGCTTTAGAATGATGGTGTCAGAAAATCAATTTTCTCCATCCATCCATCCATCCATCCATGGGTAATCCATCACACTGATTATCATATCTGCATTAATGTTATCATTTCTATTTATGTTCACGCAACTAAAAGAACAGATTGATTTGAAAATCACTAAATGATGGTAACTTTACGAAAATAAAAGCAGACATGATGGCAACATGATTGATTCATCTCTGCATGTTGATGTTCACACTGTACTAGAAAAAGAAAGAATTGACAGTATTAGCTGCATATTCAAGGGAGAAGAAATATAAAACACTGTGGTTTGCTTTGGAAAATAGTTGGTGGTAATGTTAAGTACATGTGGTTTTTGGTAAATAGTTTCATCTGTTCAAAAACATAATTTTTTTTTTTTGTGTGTGCCCAGTCTCAGCTGAGTTGCAGCCTGATGTGCTGGCTGACTCCACAGCGCCCTCTACTGCCTGCACTCTTGCCCTAGCCAAAGCCTCAGCTGCTCGGGGTGGAGAGGTATCAGCAGCCGTGTCCAAGACGGTGAGGATGACGCTGGTCATTGTGCTGGTCTACTCGCTCTGCTGGGCCCCTTTCTTCAGCGTCCAGCTGTGGGCCGCCTGGGACCCTGATCCACCTCTGAATGGTGCATCCTGAAACACACTGATACATATAACCACATCTATCATAAGTATATGTACAGTATAAGCAGAGCAAATCTGTTTTCTTCATCAAAAATTCTAATTCTTAATTAAAAGAATAAAACTTTTATAAACAGTTTCTTAATGAAACTGATTTTATTTGTGCTACAATAACAGAATTTCTATAGATTTTAGTTGTTTAGAGAATCAAATTTTAGTTGATTTGATTCTCTACAGAAATCTGGCACACGCACCACAGTTTAAGAACCATTCCTCTTTCCTAATTCTTGCTTTAGTAAGTGACCAGCAGTCAACCCTGTTATTAGATGTGTTAAAGAACAACTTTTTCTCACAGCCAAAGCCTAATTTTTTAATGAAGATTCTTTACAGAAATCCTGTTCAGTCCAGGAAAGCTTAATTTGTAAGGAACTTTTTCTCTTTTTTAGCTTATTTGGAAAAACAACTCACTGAGCATCACGATGTTTGTCAGTGATGCACTAATTTACATTTACAAAGTCATAAACATTCACACTGTCAGCTGTCCAGCCCAGAAGCAGCTTCACTGTGCAGCTCCACCTCAATTTCTGTTTGATGCAGTATTTTAAATTGGTGATTTTCTATTGATAAGTCGGTCTTCTGCTAACTTTATCACTAAAACATCTTTTTGTATGTATTCAGGCGCTGTCTTCACCCTGCTCATGCTGCTGGCCAGTCTGAACTCCTGCACCAACCCCTGGATCTACTCTGCATTCTCCAGCAGCGTCTCTCCGGAGCTCCGGCTGCTGCTGCTCTGTCGCACACACACTCAGCGCCGATGCTCCGTAGCAAACAACTCCACAACCACACACACCTCCAACTACTGAAGATAGACGCAAAATGTACACATTCATACATTCAATATTCATTCATACATTCAAATTGACTCTAATTTCCATCATGTGACGTGAACGCAGACAATAAAAATAAAACACACCTCATCTTAAAGATCTTCTTGTACTCTACTATACTTTTGTAGAGTGTTCCATGTGGGCTTTTCCCCACATGACAAGTACAACATATTAGATACAAGCTGATGTGATATGGTTTATATGGGCAGAAAGTTTAATAAATGTAAATATATGTTTGCGTGATTTTTTTTCTTCATCAAGGTGCTTTTAGAAATCAATTACCTTTCTGACAAATTATTCAAAGGCAGCTGTTTTGTTTTAAAAACAGTTTATTCATTCTCTCACCAGTCATATAAACACTTCACACATACAAACATAAAAACATTACATTTGGACTGGTAAAAATGATGTAATACTCCAAATTTAACATATCAATTTGTTCTTTTTCAACAAAGAAAGAAAAAAAGGTGCTGCAGCAAACTACTGTCTTCAGAAACCCCTGCACTGGAAAATGCCAAAGTAAACTTGTATTTTTTATTTTTTTTTTTGNATTTTGTAGTTAATTAGTTGAAAATTATTAATCCTATTTGGTCGTTAAATAATTACCAAACATCTTTACCACAAATCCAAACATCATTAATCACACACTTTTCAGCAGATTCATTTATAGTACTAATTAAATTTATATTACGAATTAACTATAACAGGAAACCAAATAGGATTCAGCTGTCATTTTCTGTCTGAAACATTTTTCTCTAAGAAGCCAAACAAGGCAGCCAGCAAAGATATTTAGAAAAAGTAAAAATTCCCCTTCATAGATTAAGAAAATATCAGAGTAGTGTTCTATTACAGAATATCATATTCTGTTGAATTTCTCATTTGATTTTTTTCAAATTATAAAGCAAATGCTTTGGTGATCTGTGCAAGAGACTAATAAGGAATCAATACAAGAAGAGATCAAGTTCTGAAATTTCAAAATGAAAAATTCCAAGGGAAAATCAAGCAAATATCTGCCTCAAATCTTCAAATTTTCCTTGCTGGAAAACTGGCCCCATAAAGCCTAAATTCCATCAAGCATTTTCAAAAACCAATACAGATCTTGTGCACCCTTTAGTCTGCATAGATGCTATACCGCCCTCTACTGGTGGCTGCTGGGTAAAACAGGACGGGCCGAGTTTCTCACAAACTATCTGATTACTTTAGACGCGTGGATATGACAGGACACGTTCTATAAGAGAAATTTATACTGTAACAGCTAAATTTCAAAGTCTGACAAATGAAATGAAGAAAACTGCTTACATTTGCTGGCATACAAACACACGTCTTCATTTTATCACTCTCTCACACATTCATCCAAATACATCACAAAAAAAAAAAATAATAATTGTACTTGGATTGTCATTTTACAGTAAGCAAAAATAGTTTTTGTTTTTTTTTTTGGAAACTCACAAACATATGTCTAATAAAAATGAAAACTACTACGTTACTCACAAAGAGAACACCAGACTTTAGAATCAGGATTGTGTTTAAAGTCAGATTTTTCCTACACTGGCACCACAGCAGGGCAGGTCAAAGCAAACGGCGCACACACACACACACTCAGTAAACCCACCCATACAATCACAGCCTGTTATTCCCCACAAAACTGCCTGTGGTGTAAGTTAAACTTTGAGCAGTTACATCCTGCAGCGGCTGATCTGTGGTGCATAAAAGCATAGTTGTATTTTGTCTAAACGTCTCATCTTCATCAACACGAGTGTATGAGGAGCTGTTCTGATTGGAGGGTGTACAATACAAAACTACACACACGGTGAATCCATATTTTATGTACAAGTCCACAAATAACTAGGCATGACACAGCACACATAGCATTATAACATTCTGCTCTTAGACCACCAGTCCTTGTTCCTCATTCTACTCCTCAATTACGTTTCGTTTTTAAATTCCTTCCTTACATTCATTTTTGTTCAAATGCTGTTCTTTTTTTTTTTTAATTTATCTTTGACAAAAGCTTATAGAAATTACTGCTGCCAACATAAACGGTACGTTTCCCTGTGTGGTAATGAACTTCTAGATATTATTTCTCAAAATATTTTCATGGTCTCCCCCCACCTACATGTGACCTCACTGACAAAAGCAAAGATGTGTTAGTGTGTGTGTGTGTGTGTGNAGTGTGTGTGTGTGTGTGTGTGTGTGTGTGTGTGTGCGCACGTGTACGTGTGTGCGTGTGTGCTCCTTGAGGACTGGAGTTTACCAAAGGCACCTCCAATTCTATTAGTGGAGGTCTCTATGTGTTGAACAACGTTTGATACTGTAAAGCTTTGCTGTTGATGCTAACCAGAATGTCGTCACAGAAGAAGAAGTGCGCGTGTTGGTTTTATGGCTTCAGGGTTCAAGAATCTTCTCTCTCTCTCTCTACAGAAGGTGTACGGCTGTACTGAATAACTGCTAGACTTCAAGTGAGCGTGTGTATTTCTGTGAAGGGTGTGATGCAGTGTGTGTGTGTCTATGTGTGTTTTTCTTGAGTCAGTCGTTCTCTACACCGTATCCTCATCCATCATTGCAACGTCTTCCAGCCTGAAGGTAGCTGGTGCGTTGTTGTCCTCGGCCGCCTCCTTCTCTGACTTTGAGGGCGAGGGAGGCGCCAGCATGGCTGTGCGCTCCTCCTTGGGTTCCTCCCTGTCCTTCTTCTCCTCCGCTTTCCTCTCTTGATTCAGCAGGTGATAGTTGATGCCCATTCCCACGAAGAGGAAGACGCTTGAGACCATGAGGATGATGCCGGAGGAGATGTAGGTGTAGTTGTAGTGGTGATGGTAGTTATAGAAACTACCTACAAGGGGACAACAGAGACGCAACTCACATTTAATATTCATGTTTAGATGGTCGTCTAGGTTACTGTTTATTAATGTACTGTACATACTCGACTATAAGCCGACCCCCTGATTTTGACCTGCAAATTTAGATTTTTAAAGGAACCCGCATATAAGCCGACCCCCTGATGTTGTTCCATCGATTTGTTTAGCAAATTACCTGTTTTTTTCTGAGAATTCTTATAGTATTCCTGTTATTTTCTGAAAATAATCCATGTACCAGAACTGGTAAACAGCTGATTACCGTGACATTAGCTAACATTAAGGTTTCTGGACTCCTCTTCCTTGACTGAATCGCATTGATAAAGGTAAGGAAAGCTTTACCAATGAGCTATAATTATCATGGTGCTTATTTAGCTGTGTAAGTATGGTGAGTTTTTTTTTTTTTTGGTTAAGAATCTCACACATTACGTGTTTTCAGTAATTATCCTGCACCTGAGGTAGATGCGGGTATGTCTATGTGCTGGAAATTCCTCGATACGGAGTTTTGGAATTCCCTCAGCCGACCCCCTGATGTTGTTCCATAAATTTATTTGTTTAGCAAATTACCTTTTTTCTGGGTATTGTCATAGTATTCCTCTGATTTTCTGAAANTTTATTTGTTTAGCAAATTACCTTTTTTCTGGGTATTGTCATAGTATTCCTCTGATTTTCTGAAAAGAATCCACGTACCGGTACCGGTAAACATGATATTTATTTCAGCAGCTGATACTGTAACGGACGGATTACGGCTTACTGGCTGCCACAAAATTTGCCGGATAAGATGTTTACTCAGGAAATACATCATTCTAAGGTATGATTTAAACTATTTTCCATGGGTAGTGGTAATGGGTAGTATTTCCACCCCTGGAAATTTCCTTCTCTGGGATCTGATTTGAATTATTCGTGTAGCCGACCCATTTCCAATTTGCTTTGTGAAATTTAGTAAAAAACAAAATCGGCTTATACTTGAGTATATACGGTATATACAAGTTTATTAAAGCTGTGTATCTATCCGTAAAAATGTATGTATGTTAATACCAATCAATAATGACAAAAACACAAAATCTGCCTTTCCTCTTTAAAGGTTCGCGTGTCTGCTCTTACCTGTTAGCGGTGGGCCTAGCAGCACTGGTGCACACTCCACAATAGTGACGAGTCCCACAGCTGAGGAGAACCTCTGGGCGCCCACCAGGTCCATCAGCGTCTCAAAGAGCACCGAACTCAGCCAGCCAAATGCAAAGCCAAAGAAGATGGCATAGACCACAAATCCAGTGTAGTCCACTGACAGCGGCGCCAAAACATGGCACACGCCGTTGTAGAGGACAGCGGCAGCGAAGAAGTACTGTACACGGGGCCGGACACACTTAGTGTTGGCCAACAGACCCATAGAAGGCCGTGCAAACATGTCGACGAACGCCAGCACCGACAGCAGGAAGGCCGCTTTTTCCTTGCTAATGCCCTTGCTCTTGGCGTAGTTGGAGAGGAAGACGAGGGGCGCAAAGAGGCCGAAAAACATAATGACATTCCCCATCAGGTACAGCAGGAAGCCGCGGTGTNGGGCGCAAAGAGGCCGAAAAACATAATGACATTCCCCATCAGGTACAGCAGGAAGCCGCGGTGTTTGAACAGCGTCAGATCAATGAAGGAGTTGATGGTCTGCAGCACTGTTTTCTTCGGCTGCGCTGCGGAATCTCCCGCCTTCTCGTTCTGCACCGAGTCGGGCTTTGCCGGCTGGGGTTTGGGTCCAATGGGACGCATGAGAGAGCCAGCCACGCAGCAGTTGAGCAACAGCCCCCCCAGTATGAGGAAGCTGCCTCGCCAGCCAAACACATCATACAGCCAGGAATTGAGAGGAGCGAGGGTAGACAGGAAGACAGGGCTGCCTGCCATGGCGATGCCGTTGGCGATGGGTCGACGCTTGTAAAAGTATTTGCCGATCATAGTGAGGGCTGGATTCAAGTTGAATGCAAGTCCCAAACCTGGAGAGAGAGAGAAATGGTGGGGATGAGTGAAAATGGGTATTGCATGCACGGAAGTAGAGGGACAGACAATTAAAATTATGACAAAAAAATAAAAAATTAGACATGATACTGCCTTAAAAGGTAATACATATGAGTATAAACAGGTAATTCTAAAAAAGTTAAAGTGCAAATGGGAAATTTTTGTGGTCCTGTGCATTTAACATGCATTTAACAGATAAACTGCTATTATTACTGACCTCCCACGACTCCGATACAGAAGTAGAGCTGCTCCACCGTATTACAGAAGGAGGCAGAGACGAGTCCCGTCCCTGCCAGACAGCCTCCAGCTATGATGATTGGTCGGCTGCCAAACTTGTTGACAAGGATACTGCTGATTGGACCTGGAGTGAAGAAAAGACAAAAATAAGTATATCTATTTATATATTTTTTAAAAGCACACAGATATAAGATCAGAGCAGTGTTAAAAAAATAACACATGCTATGAGCAGGCGTGACAATGGGTGACCTGCAACAAATGCAAGTGGAACCTGCACGTTTATTACCCAGAAACAGAAAAACATGTATGCATGCATTACTGATGCTAACCAACAGGTGGTGCTATGATGGCAAAAATAAAACGAGAACAATAAACGATTGTGTAAGAGCAGTGGTTGCATGGATGTTACATGAGGGAGAGAGATGAAGAGAGCAAGTGAAAAAGAGAGCGGAAGGAGGAATGGCAGGATGGGAGGAGGGGTGTGTCATCATGGTCCAGGGTGAGATTTTATTATTTAGATTTTAATTATATACAAAAGATATTAAAAAAGGAACTAGAGAAGAGGAGAAGAGAAGAGAAGAGAAGAGAAGAGAAGAGAAGAGAAGGAAGGCAAACCACATGTCTTAGTTTGCGTGCCAAGTGTGCTATGAATGAGCCTTCATACATGCAGGCTGACCGTGTCTGCTGGATATGAATTCAAATCTACGCCTGCAGAAAGCATATCTTGTGTAAAACTATTCTGCATGAAAGAACTGAAGATGTAACTGAACGACAGAGAGAAGGAGCGAGGCAAAAAATAAAAAATAAAAAGAACAGAGGAAAAGTAATAGTGTCCCGTTCCCCTGACCTAACCACTGACAATTCTGTGTGGGAGGCCCATGAAGTGTGTTTACATGCATGTTTAGCGGTTATATAAAGACCCATAAAAGAGGGTGGGAGACTGAAGAGATGGAGACAAACAAAAAAAAGGGCACAAATGTAGGAAATGAATAATGTGGGAGAACACGGTGCTCCTATTCCAAAATACATCTCATAATCACACCCATTCAACTTCTTTCATCACTATATTTCAGTGTAATATCACAATAATTTTCTCCAAGGGCAGCTGTGCCCTTGAAATTTGGCAGCTGAGCACGATGGTGGGGGCAGCTCTGAACGCACGAGCATTCAGGCACGCACACACTAAATACCTCTTGGACACCTAGTTACTGTGTCGTGTCTGTCGCTGCCTCAAACAAAGCCCATCTTGGTAGGCTGCCATGTTTGTGGTGGGTTTCCATGATGCAGTGAAACAAAAGATTAAAGTGGCGCTGTGATGTAACATGGTACACAACAGAAACACACAACATGCAGAAACACACAACACACAGACACACACACCATGTCAGGCTATGGCATTCCTTCTGAGCTAGTGGATGCCAAGAGCTAAACAAAAGCGAACCTGTACAAGGCACGAATGAGTCTGCAAACTCAGGCGCACGGGTACATGTGCACGCACACACACATACAAATGTGTACTGTGAGTCTTTACTGCTTAAACAAAGAGTGCAGTGAGTGATGTTCTCAGAGGCATTACATAAACTATTTATTCTCCACCTCACTCAATCATTTGCTCTTTCTGTGTGAAGGAGAGCAAAATAATGGGATGAAACAAAAGAGAGACTAGATATGAATGAATCCATGAGAATGAATTCTAATTTTAGTATTTCTAATTTTCTAAGTTTAAATTTCTAAGTATTTTTAATTTTAGAATTTCAGACTTAATTTTTACAGTGCTGAATCAAAATATATGAGTTTGTATTCCACCAAACAGCTTCAAAAACCTTAAGTTCCTCTTTCTCTATTATCTCTACTCGTGCAGTGCCCATTCAAAAAATGCCTGTTCAGAATGGGCCAGACTCTATGGTTAGGGTTAGGCAGACTAATTATTATATAATTTTGTTCTGCACGTCCTCATGAGCTAGCTTTGTTTGCTGTATGGGGTCGGGTTGAGACTATGCCACTGGGAGCATGTGCTGCTGCCGCGCCTGGAGCGTATCTTGCCAAGCGGACTACTTTTTACTGGCATAGCTCAATTCGAGAACTGCTCATCCAAACAATTTCACACGCAACACTGCATGTCCTTGAGTCCTGAGCAATAAACCTGACAAATTTCAACTTCATACAGTGCCGGATTCTAGAGATATTGATGCCACAGACGGACGGACAGAGATTTCTGGCTTTATATTTAGTTAGATTTTCTTATTTCAATGTGATCAGATTTATTGGACACTTGAAGTGACAAAATTATCAGCTGTAATGAGTCAATCTCACCACAAAAAATAGAACATGGTTATGTCAGGTTCTCTCTCTCTCTCCCTCCCGACTGGATCGGCCATAGCAAGCTGTCATATTTCAAATTACTCACAGATAAATCCATCTCCTCATTCAGCTAAATATGCTTGAGCAGAGATTGTGTATTTATGGAATCACTACAGAGCACTGGTTCTGAATCCTGTTCCTTGTAGCACTCAGCGCTGCATTTATTTTCTCGCTGCTCTACCTTCACCTGATTAGCAAAATCTGATGTAATCATTCCATAAGAGTTGGTGCCACTGCTGGAGAGTAACAAATAAGGCTGAAAACCTGCAATTATCATTAATGTGTAGCTAGGGTGATGCCAATTCAGCAGTATATTCAACAGTTTTGACATATTCTCAACAGTTACAGATACAGATCCAGAAGATGACGTCTGCAATTCAGCTGAACGACTTGTACTGGCCGTGTCAGTCTCATGCCTGATCTTGTCAAAATACTGTACGCTCCAAGCAACCATTTCATTAATTCTGCATCATGCTCATTCTTTGCATCTTGCTCAACCTGTCTTGCTTCAGGCACAGACTCTGGTCCCGCTCACATGAGATCAGGAAAAATCCCAAAGATCATGAGAACAGTCAAAGAACTCTTAAAAACAAGTGACTCTGAGACTTTAGGCCCACTTAAAAAGATGTTCAAGGAGTCAGTTTGCTTAGATCAGCATAAAAGAGACAGCAAATCCTTCTCCAACAGAAGATCCAAGAATTCTAGGAGAACAGAAATTTCAGGAACTAAAATGTTCAGAAATTATAAATCCTCTGCAAATGTTCACTATTCCACCTAAACCTCAAGAACCACAATGAGTTAACTGGTTTCTTTCTGTCTGCATTTTCCTTTGGTTATGGAACTCACTTCTTCTTGCTGCTGATGGTTTCCAGTGTCTAAAATGGCAAATGTGTAGCACGAAACTTATTTTACAAATCAGTAATGTTTAGTGCGGCAAACTCCATGCTCACACAAAAGTACTACCTCGGTCAGTCTTTGTTAGGGTTAGGAACCAAGGCCAAGGAACCAGGTACCACTGGTGGAAAGTGACAATGTATTTAGGATGGCACATGTGACAACTTTTTCCTTTTTGACATTTCACTGAGGAGACACCAAATCTTATATACAGGGAGGAAGAGAGAGAGAGAGAGAGAAAGAGTAGGGGAATCTAATCTCTCTCTCACACTCTTTAGCTCAGTTATCAGCTTTTCTCATCTACAGCTTGTCTTCTCACTCTATCCTCGCTTTTGTCTGGTCTACAGGTCATTAAAGTGAGTGAAGAGCTGACTTGCTGTGTTTATTGGGACAGAGTGGGAGCAACCAAGCCTGAAATCCAACTGGATCAGCATCTGTCTCCTTCCTCAATCCTGCCTAAACACGCCAACGGAAAAGCTCTCCTTCCTCAGTGCAAATAAATGGTTCGGTAAGGGATAAACTGCCTGTTTCTGTTCCTCACTCTGAAAGTAAGCCGCTGTAGTCTGACAGACCTCCTCCTCTAAACCTCCTCTAAGCTGGAGAGCAGTCTGAGATCCTCGGCAGGAACCGTTACCGCTGTCCTCGATCCTAAAGGCGCTCGCAAAACCGATCACGTCACTGATTAGACAGACATGAGCTTTCCCAGGCTAACAAGTTCCATTTATAAATAATATATTATTGGCTTGTTATTAGCTCATATTATTATTATTATTATTAGCTTATTATTAGCTCATATTTGGCTTGTTTGCATAAACGGAGAAACAAAAACATCTCACTGTTTATCAAAAGCCAGAACTACTCAAAGCACAGCTGAGAGGAACTACGCTTAAATCTACCCTGTATAGTTCTGGGTAAAAGTATAGTTCCTAATTTAGTCCTGAAACTTCGGTGCCTCTTCATTTCCTGTTCCTGTGCTTAACATTTCTTCAGGGGCTAGTTGGAAAAAAAAGCAAACTTAAAAATCCTTCACAAAGTTAAAATGTGAATGTTTTCATGTTTTTGTTGTAAATCAGTGTAAGCACAATATGCACAGATTGAGTTTGTGCTGTGTTTTATTTTTTTTTAAAACCACCTTAGATGGTAATGCCCTTTTTTTTTTCTTTACTTTGTAAGTTTTACTAGTGTTGCTGTTAAGCCTTTTGATAAATCACATTGTAAGCTGTAATGTATTAAGACCACAAATAGACTATGATTAGCACAACAAATATCTGATTGCTTTTACATGTAGCTTGCAAGATTCCCAAAGTATTTTACTCTCCATTTTGTCTCCTCCTTTTCTTCCAGCAGTAGAGGTTATTAAAGCTGTGAGAACACGCTGGCCAAAGGAGAGAGAAGAGGGACTGAAATTACAAGCAGGGAAAGCATACAAGCAGAGAAAAGATGCATGTTTGAGTTTTGTTTTGCTTCACTGAAGGATGAAAGATAAAGAGATAGCGCCTCACAAGAAACCCAGATGTTATACTTAAGCCCCAACTTTATCTCTCACACAAGCACCCAAAATGAAACCGCCTTAAGATAGTGGCAGACGCAACTATAAATAGCAATGCACAACACGCCCTTGGTCAATATTGTTTTGATTCTCAAACACAAGATCCTTTCCATTTGTCCCTAAAAGCCAGAACACAGTACAACTAGCATTATGTAGGAACAATTTGACAAAGGGCAGAGTCGCTGCAGACCAGGAAAGTCGTGCTGTATGTAATTTTTGTGTAATCATGACTCAAAATATAACAGAAATATAGTATAATATATCAGTGTTTCCCATACATAGGTGAAACTTGGGCGGCACACCCAGGTAAATGAAGACCTGCCCAGGTTTCGCGGGACCCTTAAAAATACACATTTAATAATGTCGTCAAACCACTGACCAAAACACAGCTAAATTATGGAATAAATTTGTAATCTTGCTGTTGTTTCAAAGGTGAAAGTGTCCTGAAAAGATCCCATGATTAGGTTTTGTCACTGTTGATACATTTTCAGCAAAATCCCCATAGACCAGAATCTATCTTTCTTATGAGTGTACTGTAAATGCTCAAATAGTGCTGGGTCCCTTTTTTTTTTTTTTTTTTTTTTTTNTTTTTTTTTTTTTTTTACCTCAACTGCAGAGAGAGAACCAGGCTTTTATTCCAGCCAGGTCATTATATTTCTAATTTAAAAATATATATAACCGCGATGCTTCTCACCAAAGTTTCCCTCTGCTGTGTTATAGTTAATTAGTTTCTTTAGCTTTGCTTTAAAACCCCACTGAGGTCAAATGAAACTGTGTTCTTTGTGTTACGGTGGTTGCCTAGCAACTAGTAGTATACACTCTGGTAGCGGCCATTTTCAACTAGATCTGAGTGTTTTTTTGTTTTTTCTTTGCACTTTTAAAGCCAAATAGCCATGTTAAACATTAAAGATGTGTTGCAATCCTCTATTGCACAGTTATCCAAATTTTTTTTTTTTTTTTTTTTNGGGGGGGGGGGGGCTTGGATGCCTGCCCGCCACCACAAGTACATTTTCAAACTGTGGGAAAACACTGTATATAGGGATGTATTGGGCATCTTTATATTTCTGCCTTATCTGCATTAGAGAGCTGTCAGGCATAAACCTTTAAATGTCCAGTTTGTGCACCATCGTTATCTTCAGTAAAAGTGGCAGCATGGAGTTTATTCACTGATGAGTGAGTCTGTTCAGAGTCCTAATGGCATAAAAACACTCACCTGCAGCTCCACCGTGGCTTTTCAGGAGGCATCACGTACGAACGCGTTTTGTTTAAAGGCTTTGTAATCCAGTGGATTCTGTAGCTTTTGTGGACGCGTCACTTACCAAAACAAATCTAATCCGAACTCATGTGCTCATGAGTACCATGTGACCTGTCAAACCATTTGACCACCCTTCTGGCATCTTACGTGACCAACTTGGCTATATCTGACCAAGCGCATTCTCAGTGAAATAACGTTTCAGGATGGTTCTAACCACAATTCTAAACTGAAAACACAACACACACTCACCTCCAGCGTACATGACAGCCAGCATGATGGAGGAGATCCATGACACCTGGCTGGGTGTGGCNCCTCCAGCGTACATGACAGCCAGCATGATGGAGGAGATCCATGACACCTGGCTGGGTGTGGCAGTGAAGATGACCTCTATCTCCTTGAAGAAAACAGTGATGGACTTGGGGAAGGCGTAGGAGAAACCGATGGAGATGAAGGCTCCCACCACCACTGCCCAGCCCCAGCCACCCTCAGGAGGGGTGTACCCCACAGGCCCACCCAGTGCTGGAGGCATGTCTGCTCACAAGGAAGGTGATGGAGGAGGAAGTGGAATGGAGTCCAACACAGGTGGGGGCTGAGAGCGACGCTTCAGAGGAGAAGAGATACTGGACTGGATGAGCTGGATCAGGATGCCCAACAGGACCTGTGGGGNGGGGGGGGGGGGGGGGACAAAGTGAAGAGAATGTGAAAATGGATACTCAGTGAAGATGGTGCAAGACAGTAGAAGGGGAAAAACGCATATTTCATCCTTTCCTGATTCTTGGCACCGAAAATGCACTCAATTGCAAATTGAAATGTGTTTGGAAAATTGGATGAATATAAGATAAGAAAAAACTTTATTTATCCCGAAGGAAATTGTTGTGCCAAGGGTTGCTCAGTAGTACACAGTGGCAGAAGGTGCAATAGAAGCAAAATGACAAAAGCAAATACAAAGCACAAAATTAAAACTACAAATACCAAACACAAAAAGCTACATACAAATATGCAAACACATAAGGATATAGAAAGAGGGAGGAGAGATAACAGTATCAGGGGAATCAGGAGGCTTCTTCTTAGCTTAAAGCTCCAAGTGCTGTCATGGTGAGAGAGAGAAAAGAGTATCTGTGCCAGCCTGGATGCCAACATAACAGCAGCAGACAATAGGTCAGCAGGTGGGTTACTATATATACCTTACAGCCCAATATTCTAAGAAAATTAAACAGTAACTCAGGATGTCCAAAGGCTGATGTTCCTTCTTGTAATTACGAACAGGCGAGGCCTATTAACCTTACTGTCTAACAAAGATGGGGTTTTTTTGTGATTTACAGTTCTGTGGCCTCGTTGGCTTGTCTGATCCTTCTGATTTGCTGTCAAACTGCCCATATATTTTTTAGGATAAGCTGCAGGGAAGTCGCCAGAAAAGGAGCCTAACAACAGGGTTTCCCTTTCTTCTCTAAGAGTAAAACAGCCCACCTGCATGTTTTTTTAATCACCTAAGAAATCAAGTAGGGAGGCAAAAAAAGAGCACAAGTACTGGAGAAAGCACTGCTGAAGAACAAATGAGAATAAGAGGAAAGGGAGCAGAGCGTTTGCAACGTTTGCCTGCTTTCAGTGCAAACTCAACACTTCCTGCAGGTGTTTTTCATTGTAGAAGCATCCAGAAAGGAGGACTGAGAATGATTTGAGTGTGAAGCAGCTGCATGACATGTTGAGTGCTGAGTAAATTGAGAGGATATAGCTGATTTAGGTTTTAAACCAAAGTTAACTGGTGTTATAAATGTACTTTGGATTGGTTTTCCACAGGTGAGCTTGTTAAGTGAAGAGCAGTCTGACTAAATGTCTGTGGATCATAAAACAAGCTGGCCATATGTCAAACACTGCATTTACCCCACCCCACTCCACTCCACTCTGCTGTCTGCTGCCATGTCAATGAAAGAAAATCATCAATTGTAAGTTGTATTGTAATTATTATTGTATTATTGTATACTTATTGTATTGTAAGTATAAAAATGCTCTTCAATATTCCACAGAGTCGCTTGTTAGGAACAGCGGCAGACTCCAATCTTCCGTGATAATCTGAGAATAAAGGTATTACAGTCTTTAAAACCATTAAGCCTTTCCAAAAGGCTTAGCCTGTTTTGGATTTCTGCTTTTATAAATCTCTCACAAAACACACACTTTGGCACTAGCAATGAAAATCGCTTCACAGAAAACACATCAGTGCATCCCTGTCATGGTTCGCTGATCTTCACGGAAAAGCAGCTTGCAAAGTCTAAAATAAATTGTAATTTCACAGTAAATGGCTCATATAATATATGTGATATGGTAATACTCATCAGACCAAAATGGGTGTCAGTGTCTTTGTTTTATTGCAGTTATGGAGAAGATCAGCAAATGATGCCACAAGCTAATGATGCCACTTTAAGGCAATCATTTCAGTGAGATGGTAATTTTGTAGATTTTACAGATGTGCAGTCTGTGGTAAACAGATGATAGTGAGCAAACAGCTACACAGAGGAATAAAAAGAATGTATGATTGACATTCAGTTTGGAAGTAAGAACAAAAACAGCAAATGAAATATATTCACTCTTTGTTAGTGATGCTCCTGTATTTGGGGTCAACTGCAAAATATAGCTACAAACCTCAGAACTTCCTGACTGAATCCTTCCATCTAAATGTCCTCTTTTCAATTTAGGCCAGATATAACTGAGCTATTTGTGGTCTGCTCTCACATCAGCTCTCCAACCAATTGGGCCATTTGCCTTAAAGGACCATATGGGCCATTTTGCATGTTTGAGCCTAACATATTCAATTTTCATACATGTTATTAGTGACAATCATTTCCCAAAGGATAAATCCATTTTCAGTTTTCCTGATATTTTGCTAAATCTCTTAATTTTTCAAAATCAAATATTCAAGCGATATACCCACCTTAAAANCTGATATTTTGCTAAATCTCTTAATTTTTCAAAATCAAATATTCAAGCGATATACCCACCTTAAAAGTCGATGTTTCATCTGCTAATAGTTATGCAGCCTTATGAAGTCATGGTTGTTTAAATTTTTCGATAAACACAGGTCTTCTTTTGGGACTATATTCCCCAGTAGAGACGTACATTCACTCTGCACTTTTTATTGCACTTAAATGCTAAAATTACGAAACTTCTAAAAAACCTGAATATACGTCTTGTTCATGATAATGGATTACCTATCCCAAGAACATTTCAACTATCAACAAGTTGATTTTAATAGCATACCAGAATGAACTGAAACCAACAGAGGTCTGGAAAGTAGGAAAAAAATTTTTTTAATTCATACTACTGTTCCAGTAGTATGCTTTGGGAAATGATTGTCAGTAACGTTACATATATGAAAATTGAATATATTAGGCTCAAACATGCAAAATGGCCAGTATGGTCCTAATAGTCTCTATGTTACAAGTTTTCAAACCAATAAGGGACATCATACTAAATCTGACATTTTAAGCAAAGTAATGCACATTAGCTATCTGTGAAGCTGCAGGAAGTGGGAATGAAAGGAGTTCAAGGATTTTGGTTTAGCACCATTCAGACTGACTCCAAATTAAAGACCGCATACCTCACATCATGTTAAACTAATTTCTGTTTGTGGTGAAGCCAATAGTGGAAATAGTTTTTGAACCTAGCAGCAGCTAATGAACAGCCAGGCATCCTGCTCTTTTTGGCATTTAGCCTGGATCATGCTGTAAACAACCATATTCCTCCAATAATTACACTGTTACAGTAACTGATTAACTCAGTGGTCACAGAGCATAATGCAGCTCAAGCTAACAGCCAATGCAGATACTGTGCTTACAAGCAGACAGCTTCCACTTTCTCTCTTCCTTCCATGTCTAGCTCACTCACACATCACTATAAATATGTGTTTGAAGACACACAGCTTGTGTTATCCTGCAACACAGAAGCCTTCAGCGCTGCTTGTAGCAACTTCTGTCCATCAAACTTCAATTCTAGTCCAATAAATAAAAGTCAATTAATCGATTTTCTCAAACATGATGTAAACACCACAATCAGATTGGAATTGGCATAAATCGCTGTTGGTGTATTCTCAGTAACAGAGCTAAATAACGTGTTTATAAGTGGTTCCACACAAGCATGTAAATGATTTTTCAGCTTACAAGTGGCGTAACAATTCTGCCCATTCAGCAAAAAGGCACAATACTAGTAATCCATGTATAAGAAGTACTATGCATTTTTGCCTTAATCGCAATGTAGACAGAAATGGGAGTACAGTGTGCATGTAAAGTTATTGAGAGAAATAAATCCTCCATGCTGAAAATATCCAGAGCAGCTCAGCTCTGCTTGTTTTAGCATGTTCACTGTAAATCAGTGATATCTGACTCTACAGTTTACAGCCCATACCATCAGTTTGATTTTCTTCCTTCCAGGCAGATTCACTATGGGGCAATTCAGGGTTTTAGTCTTAGATATGGCGTCACTTTCAGCCAGATTCTCATTTTCACATAACCCATGTTTTTATTACTCAATTTATTCCAGGTTTTAAATTGTGGACATAATGGCTTTTGGCAGAAATAGACTCAAGCTTTGAGTAGCTCCTAACAGCAAAGCAGCCAGATACTTACATGTATAAAAGCTGACTTCCTCTCTCATCACAGTCATCATTTTGCATGAGGTTCATCATACATTCCTTTTCCCACCAAAGAGCACAGACCATTAAGATCAATCACAGTGTCATCATCCTAACTCTTAACATTCCATTAATAAATGTGTTTAGAAAATTAACTAAGAACATGACTGAATTTTTTTCTGGGAGGTCACTGCATTTTTAGAATATCTTTTTAATGATCTGCAATATTTCTCAGTCCTCATTTTTAACACTGTAAACAAATTTTACACAAGATTATTTATTTTATGTACACTACAGGCCAGAAGTTTGAGGCCACCCCCAGATTTAGCATGATCAGACTGTATAGCAAGTTAATCCCAACACAATGTGGGAGAAGGCAGACAGCAGGCTATTAAATATAATGTTAAAACACATCAGCAAGGGAGTTGGAACAACTGTAGTACCAGTGCAGTAAAAAGACTGGGCATGCCTTCATTAAAAATCATTAGCCATAGTGGCTACATAATGTGCTCATGTTGGCAAATTCTTCTTGAAAACTAATTAGTTACATTTATTTTATGTATTTTTGTCATTTCCTGTACAATAAATTGTAAAACAAACAGTGTATTGATGATTATTTTTTTAAAAATCTGGGAGTGGCCTCAAACTTCTGGCCTGTAGTGTACCTAGTGAAATGGGTCAGACGTGTGGCTAATGTCAACAGACGTCTGCGACACTTTAAATCAAACACACAGTCACAGTGGTGACGTCAGAAACCAAACAGTCAGTACGCACAGAAATGTGCATGTTCACAAGCCAACAGTTTCACTTCCTCTGGATCTTTATACTCGTGTCTCATGCTGCTAAATGGCATATTCATCATTTCCTGCTGAGTCTTTACTTCAACTGTAGACAAGCCTAGAAACTTAAACATTTTTTGGAGGAAGAGAGTTAAAGGACCATACCAGCCATTTTGCATGTTTGAGCCTAATTTATTCAATTTTCACACACGTAATATTACTGACAATCATTTCCCAAAGCATACTACTGGAATGGTGAAGTAAAACATTTTTTTCCTACCTTCCAGACTGCCATTAGTTTCAGTCCATTCTGACAAGCTCCTAAAATCAACTTGTTGATACTTGAAACATTCTTGGGATATGTAATCCATCATTGCAAACAAGACGTATATTCAGGTTTTTTTTTCAAAGTTACGTAATTTTAGCATTTAAGTGCAATAAAAAGTGCTGAATGATCTGAAAATGCTTCATAGTGGTGCATTCAGGGGCTATAGTGAAGAACTGACAACAGCAAGCATTTTCAGATCACTCCACAATCACACACTCACTCACACATACACACACAAAGCCATGCTTACGCTCTCATCCACTTCTTGATCAGAATGGACAGACTCTGCTTTAACCAAACTGTTCCATTGCAGCTTTAAATGGAAAAATATTGACAAAGATAGTTGTGATGCTACTGATCAAAGCTCAAACTCAGCACCATTATCCTGCTCACTGTAACCACAGAGACTAAGCGAATTAACTGAAAAACAAGCTCCACAGTGGTAATATACGCATCCGTGCTAAGTAAATCAGCAGTATGTTTAGCTAAGGGTCCCAACCTCAGCTCAGCATAGCCTTCCTGTCCTCAGGAGGAATGTGATGACTGCAGGAATAATGATGCAGCCAGTTCTCCTTTAGGTCTGGTTTCAACTCTGAGGACAAAGCCCAGACTGATTCACTTCAAATGTATCATCCGTTTTTAGAAGCAGCATCTAAAAATGTAAGTCTGGAGGCACACAGTGTAAAGTCAATGGTACACTTATCAATAACTACAGATAAACACATTTGTAAGCTAGATGTTTTACACTTTTTTTTTTTTTTTTNTTTTTTTTTTTTTTTGCACATTCCAGCTTTAGACAAAACATTAAAGAACACTGGAGGAAATTGCAACATTCACTTCTGTATCTCCATGAAGATTCAGAGGTAAAGCGTCTATCTACAATCTACAGTAACTTTACTGCTTGTTCTGGTTATAAAAGAGGGCACTGATAACAGGAAGAAACAGGTGTATAATGTTTAATAAGGTCAACAGAAAAACACCTAAAAAAGCGCTAGTTGGACCTTTAGAGTATTTTTCTACACACTTGTGTCATTATAAAAATGTACCTGCATGTGAGCCAAAAGGGATAATGGAGGTGTCAGTTGGCAGTTGGACATTGCGTCATAACTTAAAACAACCTGATTTTTACCCTTTGACCCCATTCTATAACAATGACGCATTTACATGATGGCTTTAAAAAATTGAAATTGTTATGATGCTAATTAAGTTTTCTCAGAGAGACTTGGGGCCCAAAAGTAAAGTTGTTGAAACAACAAAATGTGCCCCTGTGTTATTTATAGGAAATTGGTATCTGAAGCTACTTGTTATGCAATATTAACAGTTTCTCAAGGTCTTATGTAAGCCTGCATAAAAGCTTGGAGACTATAGTGCTGCTGTTTTCCAAATCATTTAAAAACTATTCAATAAATTAGATTTGATATGTTAAAGGACCATACCACCATTTTGCATGTTTGAGTCTAATATATTCAATTTCCATACACGTAATGTTATTGACAATCATTTCCCAAAGCATACTATTGGAACGGTGAGTTAAAAAATTGTTTCTTACATTCCAGACCGCCATTGGTTTCAGTCCATTCATCAAATTGTTGATACTTGAAATGTTCTTGGGATAGGTAATCCCTCATCGCAAACAACAGGTGTATTCAGGTTGTTTTCAAAGTTTTGTAATTTTAGAGTTTAAGCACAATAAAAAGCGCGGAGTGAATTTATGTCTCCACCATGGAATATAGTTCCAAAAGAAGACCTGCGTTTATCAAAAAACTTTAATGACAGTGACTTCATAATTTTGCATAACTATTAGCAGGTGAAACATTGATTTTTAAGGTGGGTATATCACTTGAATATTTGATTTTGAAAGATTAAGAGATTTTGCAAAATATCAGGAAAGCTGAAATACGGTTTTATCCTTTGGGAAATGATTGTCAGTAACCTTACCTGTATGAAAATTGAATATATTAGGCTCAAACATGCAAAATGGGTGGTATGGTCCTTTAACATGCCTTCCAATTACTTTCACCTTATAAGGAATCTATAATCTTGCTGCAAATTCTTTCCCATTGACTTGTTTGCAGGAGATTCAGGTTAAGGATGTGGATCTCTCACATTGTCCCATTGAAACATTACAGGAGAATATTCTGATAAAAGCATGGCATGAAACTAACAATACAGCTGGGCGCTTGGTGAGGAGCCATCTTTTTTCAGAGGTCTGCCCATAATGGAGTACAGCATAATGATGATGATGATTATGATGATGATGATGTTTCTTCTTATGCTCTCATACCTGGTTTTTGATCTACTTGTCCACTTGACCTGGTTACAGCCTATCAGGGGACCCAGAGATTTCCAGTTAATGTGGAAACAGGGAGGTCATCCAAAGCCCAAGCTGGCATGCACAAGCCAGCCCAAGTTAATCATGGGGAAGGGCTAAAGAGGGGGGAGGAATCCAATAACCAGCGAGATATTGCTGGGTCGTACAGTGTCTGATGTTTTAGTAAGAGTTCAATAAGCAAAATCTTTTCTGTTGGAAACTGACTGGTTTCATTCCTGTGCTTCAACAATTTCAAATTTCCCATTTTTTGGAGCTCATGTAATCTTTCATATGTGTAACTTGGTCATCGTTTAATAACACTGTGTGGAGTGGAAACTTTTTGTCTTCGGTATGCTACACAGAGAGAAGCTTTGACAGTCAGACCAGCAACTAAATGGAAAATAGACCAAAAATAAATGCCAAGTCTATGTTAAATCTTAGTTAGTGTGTGTGTGTTTGTGTGTATACATGCTCAGGGCACCAGTGCAGCAGGACAACTCCTCAAGGATCTATCAATGAGGCCATTCAGCTCTGTGGTAACAAACACCCTCTTTACCAAAGCTCAGTGGCTGCAGCTACCTGAAATCCCCATCAAACAACAGCTTCAATATTACAATATATTTACTCAAGTCTGCAGTTTACAATGTTTTTGAGGTAAATGACCATTGCATGTTTAACTCCAGGAAAGCTGTTCCCACAGTGACAATTAAAGATGCTTTATCCCTGCCAGTTTGGCCTGTGACATTTCTAAAATTCTTCAAGTCATACAGAAGAAAGACAGGATACTAGACTCATTCACAGCAAACCTGTGAGGAGGAGGAGGAAGGAGATTGGGCAGAAATGTCCTCATTCTTTTCTTAAGTGTAATTTTACAGAATCACCATGAGTCTGTAAAATTATTTTGTATTACTCAAGACCAATGCAACACAGGAAATAAATGATGAAGCAATAAAACATTAAGTGAAATATGTAAATGCCACTTATACCCTAAGTCCTATTATAAATGTGTTCTCTACAGCCAAAAGCCCATATAATGCTTGCCAGATTAGCACTAATGACCACTTAAATCTCAGACATACAAACTAATACACCTCACACACATCTGTAATCCTGAGTGCACAGCAGACATGTGCATACACAGTTACGTATATTTTCCTGTTTTGACAAGTGCACAAACAGCCCACCCACTACATTTGTGCCAATTTTTTTCTGGAAACCGGTCTGAGGATCTTTACTTTTCTAAAACCAGATTACTTAGTAAAATTCTGAAATTTGGCATTTTAACCTTGAAATTTAAAAGTCAATATGTTAAATTGATGAGACCCTGAAAGTATAGACTTCAGGCTCTCGGTACATCTGGTTATACTTGTTGCTTTGCCTCTTAATCATTACCACACTTCATGCACGCACACACACACACACACACCTGCTCATTTTCTGTCCCTTTCACTCGACCACAGGCTCATATAACATTCCTCATTTACTGGTCATGTTCTCTGCCAAATCTTTAACCTTTTCTCTAAAATCTTCAAAGTCACTTTGTTCTCATTCACTGAACTACAGTCTAGGTGATAGCTTATCTTCCACTATAAACTTTGTTCCCAGTCAAAATCACAGGTATAACAGAGGATTGATAAAAACTGAGAAACTGTGACACAACTCCCACTCCTTCCATGTCCCTCATTTACACCATGTATACCTGCCAACAATGTGTCAGTGCAAAGCAGGATAGACAAGCAGCATTCTAGCAGCATTTGAACCTTTCATGACATATCTTCCCCCCATTAAAAAAAAAAAAAAAANAAAAAAAAAAAAAAAGACATAACAGTAAAGATTACACAACATGGTAAATTACAATTACTGCCCACTCAGTAAAGCCCACTTAGTCAAGCACAAATGCCTGAACATGTAATTGCAGTAATTAGGATCAGATTAGCTAAACTGGACCGTTATTTCTTAATGAATCAGCTACAATAAACAGTTTTTAAAGAAAGTATGAATGTTCTTGGGAACTGTTGCACTGAGCACAGCAGAAACACAAATAAACATTAAAAATATACGTCTACACTGACCGAGCTATTCTGTCAACAACAAAGCAACAGTGTGTTCTTTTACTGCACCCATATGGAAATTCAACTGTTACTCTCTCTCTAGAGGTCAGAGGTCAGGGTCAGACATGGAGCTGGTATAGTCATCCATTTGCAAAATGACAATTCATCAGTGTTGATACCTTCCTGTGCTTTCCTATCAGTTTTTCTACAGCGGTAACTGTGAATACATTTAAGGTTGTAGTAGAAGAGAACATTCCCTAATTAGGCTCTGTGTCCTGTGATCTTTCCAGAGACTGTAGAGGGAGCATGTGAAACTCATTCATACTAATCTCTGCTCTGCTTCAAGAACACCTTCTCTCCTGTCCCGGCTAGAGCCATTAACACGCCGGTCTGATAACGTGCCCGCCAGCCTTTCATTGACCCACCTCACAGACTGTTACATTGGATAAATACGCAAAAAAAAAAAAAAAAAAANAAAAAAAAAAAAAAAAAACGGCGCCAGCATCACGCCACTGTGAATGAAACGTCAGAGCTGCCCTATGCTGCTTATTTTAATTCACGAATGATAAGGAAACAGAATAAACTAGTGCGTACTAGCTAAGTAGCTAGCTGAGAACTAGAGCTAACTAGCTAATTTAACACTAGCTGCTCACTGAGCACAAGTTGAGGTGTGAAATAAAAGGAACCGTTTATTTCAGCAGCCTCTTTGTCTCCACGCAAACGCTACCACGGTTCCCCCTGCCATTCACCCCAACACTATTCCACTCACCGCAGGTTTTCAGTGGGTAGCTTATCCAAGCCTCCGGTGTCCTTGCTTCACAATGAAAACGTTACGTGCAGCAGCTCAGGGTACCACATCGTAACTTCTGGGATGATGACATGACAACTCCTGCGCATGCGTACGAGCGCCCTCCCACTGAAGGAATCTGATAAACCGCACGTGTAGCTCCAATCATAAACCTCGACAGCTGTATTTTAAGATTTAACATTTCTAATTTTACGAGACACTGTCAGGAATCCACACGAAGCCTGCCGAGTTTTATTTTTTTAATTACAAAAAGGACACGGGCGCTCTTTTCAAAGAAGCGGACAGATAAACCGCTAGTTGTCACAGTAATGGTTCTCAAACTGGGGTACAGTTCCCACCAGTGGTACCTGAAGCTGGTACACCAGCTGAAAATTTCCACAGAGAAGCATAGCAACCTAAAGCTACAGAAATTCTGTTACTGGAGCAAATTATGTAAACATAAATTAGCTTTCATTTATTTTATTTTTATATATTTTTTCCTGATTAGCTAATTCCTAATTAGCTTTCATTTAGAAAGTTTTTCTACATGACTTGATTAAATTCAAATTTTATTTATTTTTTTAAATAGCCCAGTTTGTCCCATTTGCACCCTATGCATTTCCATTCTATGACTGTAGCTATTATTAATTCTGCATGAGGTCAGAAATGTGTCAGATGTTGAACTTCTGCTCCCTGATCTGTATGGCACAAACTGGAAATTATACCTGACTGAAGGTAAAGTCTGGGGAGCTAAAGTACATGAAGATCAAATGAGTTATGAAATATGCCCCTGCTTCCAGATACTGGAAGATAACAGCATACCATGAAAATATCCACTCTGCTCCTTTTAAAGTTTGCATAATTTTTTTTTTTTTTTTTACTGAAGCACAAAAGATTTAGAAATAATTACCCAAGGGACAGAGTTGATAATCAGTTCTCAAAGAGAGAAAAATGAGTCAAACTGGTTGTTGAGATTCAAATGAATGCTAAAAGTTAATATGATTATTTGTATCAGGTGCAGAATGATTTGTATGTCATATTCTGTGCCACTGCTGCATACTCCAAAAGCACACAACGATCTCAACACACCACTCTCTAGCTTAAGCACAGATCATTAAATTAACATTCCAACCTCTTCATCTACTAAAAAAAGAAATCACATGCTTTCAACCTTGTAAGAGCAAATGTAATCAGATCTGCCCCCATAACATTCCCTGTCAACCCTTAAGACCAAACTGAGAGAAAATCTGGACTCTTAGCTCTGGCTGGGAAGTCATCCAAGTGTCCTGGCTGGTTCAACCTGCATAATATGCTGTAGTGTAAATGTTTCAGCCGTTGGCAATCACCATCTTCTGTTAAATGTTTCCAGTGGAGGGCACGTGAGGACGCTTTTGGCACAGAGATGTGACGGTCCCTGATTGGAATATTCATTCAGTTTTTTGCTAATGAGGAGGAGGGAAAAAAGGAGTGGGAGAGATGGCAGCAGTCGTTGAGTTTGGATGGACTGAAAGCAATGAATGAAAACACTTGTGTTTCCCTGTAGGAGGCTTAAAGGACCATACCATCCATTTTGCATGGTTGAGCCTAATATATTCAATTTTCATACATGTAACANCTTAAAGGACCATACCATCCATTTTGCATGGTTGAGCCTAATATATTCAATTTTCATACATGTAACATTAATGACAATCATTTCCCAAACATACTACTGGTGAGTTTAAAAAAAAATGTTCCTACCTTCCAGACTGCCATTGGATTCAGTTAATTCGGGTGCGCTATTAAAATCAACTTGTTGATACTTGAAACATTCTTGAGATAAGTAATCCATCATCGCGAATAAGACGTGTTTTCAGCGTTTTTCAAAGTTTCATAATTTTAGCATTTAAGCACAATAAAAAGCGTGGAGTGAACGAATGTCTCCACCGGGGAATATAGTCCCAAAAGAAGACCTGCGTTTATCAAAAAATTTAAACTACCATGACTTCATAAGGCTGCATACTATTAGCAGACGAAACATCGATTTTTAAGGTAGGTGTATCGCTTGAATATTTGATTTTGAATGATTAAGAGGTTCTAGAAAATATCAGGAAAGCTGAAATATGGTTTTATCCTTTGGAAAATGATTGTCAGTAACCTTAAGTTTATGAAAATTGAATGTATTAGGCTCAAACATGCAAAATGGGTGGTATGGTCCTTTAATTTTCTTTACATCTCATACATGATACACTGATTATTAGTTCTACACACCTCCATGGTTTAACACTAAGAATCTCCTGCCAGTTTTGTTGGAATCTCTCCCACAAAGCAGCCAACTTTCCCTTAATATTTACCTTGCCCTATAACCTGCAACAGACAGAAAAGCCGAGGCTTTTCACTCTCTCTGCCACTCACAGGGCTTCCTGAGACAATAAACTGGTCAAGTGTGATGGGGAGACATGCTGCTGTTTTGATGCTTTACCCTGATCTCATTTAACCCCAGATGAGGGGAAGAGAAAAACAAAGCAATGGGGAAAGTTTTAAAAGAAAAGCATAAGGGGTGGAGAACTACAGGAAGAAGTGAAAATATAAACAGGTTTTGTACTGGGTAAGGTTTTGTGTATTACGGGATGCACGCTGTGAGTGAAAACAGTGTTTGGGAGATCTGGTTCTGTTTTCATAACCTTCTTCCCTCACAGGAGAGGATCTCAGTCATTTTAGCACCCTGAGAAAAACATCTTCCTAGTAGTGCTGTTACGATGGCCAGTCTAACTTTGAGACTATAAAAACTGTTGATGTGCAGAGCCCACTATGTCACAGCACACATGCCCCTATTAAAATACCTGAAAGAAACAGATAAGATCCCAATTGCCCTGCGTGTGTGTCGTTTGTCTGTTATCTGTTTATGACAGCCCATCTATTGTCTTTCCAGGATTTTCTCTATGTGTGTGTCCGTGTGTGTGTTTGCCTGGTTGCATCTGTAGCCAAATAGTTGCGTTTATCTGAGTTTGAGACCAGACACTCTGTGCATTTCCCTCTGCCACCACAAAAGCATTTATACAGTTGTGTAAAATTAATTGAGTCTTCTTTAATTAGATTAATTAATGAATAGTTGTGAAATATGTTAGTATACAACAGGGATAGACCTCAAAAATTCAAAACTATTCCTTTAACGTCTGACCAAATATCGTCATCATCATAACACTTTGTTTGATCATTTCTCCAAATACAAATAAATACACAGGTATCAGGATGTAACAGAGCATTCTGTTTGGAGTCTACTTTTCTGTCCATACAAACTGAGCCAGACTTTCCTGTAACATGACGTCCACAGGGGTGAAATAAAAGAGAACTGGACTTTCAGGTCACCCAGCATGGGTCAGCACATCCAGGGAACTGGTTAGACTCCCAGTATTGATCTGTTTATCTCTCCCAGTATGTTGATAAACTCTTTGGCTTCCCTCACCTTTGTCCTACAGAGAAACTATTTTCATTTTCAAAGACCCCCTTTGACCCAGTTACTTTTGTCTCTCTTTCCATTATCGCCAGTCTGTCACTATCCACATCCTGTGTCGCTCTTCATTCTTTTCCCTCTTTCCTTCATCCCCCTGTCAGAAATAAAATACCTTTCAAGTATACAGACAAGAGCATTTTTTTTTTTTTTTTTTNTTTTTTTTTTTTTTTTTGACACTGTTGGAATTCAAGGTCATACCACACAATGAGCATATGCTTTTTTTTCTTCCTTTTCCAAAATATTGAAAGAATCTTGCTTAGGGGTAGTCAATATGAAAAGTCTCCATTTAATGAAAAAAAAAGTACCTGAACACTGCGCTCACAATGTATGATAAACTTGAACCTGACCCTCACCTGAGCAAGTTTATATTTACATACAACCTTATAAATACTGTGTATATATACACAGTGCACACACACTGTCGAGCATACACACGGCACATTACCTGATTGAGGCTACTGTACAAATATAACAGAAAATCCTATCAATGATATTAATACCTGTTCCACCATTAATGCTATGCATAATATACAGTGGGGTCCAAAAGTCTGAGACCACAAAGAAAATATGTGATGTTTTCCATGTAAATCTAGAAATAATCAGAAAGTCTGAACATCACAAGAAGCTCTTTGGAACATTGACAAATCATGCTGGGATAACTTGGGTCATCAGGTTTTGCACAAACTTGTGCAAAACCTGCTGACCTGATGACACTTTTGCAGAACCTGATGAACCTAATGCATACCAGCTGCAGTGATGCTGTCATTAAGCAAAGGCGGGGGGGGGGGGGGGGGNGCATACCAAATACTAAGATATTCTGAAATTCATGTACATTTTTCAAAACTTTAACTTTTCACTCAAATTGTTAAGATGATATCATTTGTAATGAAAAGTCTTGTATTAAATTCAGAAAGAATGCAAAATAGAAGCATTTTCACAGTGGTCTCAGACTTTTGGACCCCACTGTATATTCATGTGGACTGATGATAGGAAATAAATCATCGCTGAGGTTTATTTATGATAATGGCAAGGGTGCTTATGCCTTATTGTGCTTCTTCCTGCTCAGCTCTGGGACTTTCTGATCACTGCATGGTTCGCCTTACTCCAAACTATTCCAAAAACTGCCAACATGAGAGTTGCAACTGTAAGGAGGTGGACCAGAGAGGACATTTAAAACCCACAGTCCTGCTTTAACTGCACTGATTGGATTGTTTTCAGACAGGAATCAACAACAAGTCTGGATGAATTCATTGATGCTGTGATTGTGAAGATAGCTGAAGAACCAGACCAGGTACAACAACAAGCCTTGGGTCACAGCAGAACTCAGGCAGGTCTGCCAGTCTAAAGATGAAGCCTGTAGGAGTGGGAACAAAGAACTCCACAAGCAAGCAGAAACTAAAGGGAATACTAAGAGAGGACTCAGGGCTGAACGACAACCTGAATGAGTTCTACTGCACATATGAAAGACAAAAGCCCCTGGGTTCACTTCCCCCTCACACCTCAAGACTCTTTTAACACCTCTCTTCAAGCTGAATGGACCCCCCCCCACTCCACCCACTGCCANAAAAAAAAAAAAAAAAAAAAAAAATCAGGACATGACGACTCTTTCTTTGATTAAACAGTGCTCCATATTTGAATGATGCATCGGATGTAAGCATGACTTTGTGTGTTTGTTTCTCTGGTTTGTGTGAATTTACGACCACGCATGTGTGACATTCCTGTGCTGCAGAACTCATCTTTTACCAACAGAGCAGTGCTTTCCTTTCACCCTCTTTACAGCATAGCAAAAAAAAACAAAAAAAAAAAAAAANAAAAAAAAAAAAAAACAAAAAAAAACAAAACAAAACAAAAAAACATTAAAATACTATATTGTACACCTGGAATATTAATAAACTCTTAAAACTTGGTCTAAATTTATTGAGTAAGTAATTATTCTGATAATACAGTATATGTGAATGTGTGATGGGTGGGATTTGGACCCAAATGCAGCACACAGTACAACTCCGACAAGTAAAGTTCTTTATTAGAGC